>VZTE01004781.1:578620-597924 GCA_013397775.1 Eulacestoma nigropectus
GGGGAGGGGGAGATCAACATATTGAAAATAAAAATCAAACAAATATTCCATAGCCACAGAAAACAAAGAAAGAAAACTGACGTGTACAGACGCAGCACACATGCAAAAAGCTACTCTTAATGCAGCTTCTCATTAACAGAGTGAACAACAGAAAGCTTCTGTGGCAGGGGACAGTACAGGCACGCCCACATAAACTCTTGTTGGTTTAAGATCTACATTACTGTGATCGTTATGATGTCTACCAGATGAGTGCAGCATACAAAGCTTCCTGCAACACAGCAGGAGTCAGTCTGACAATGATAATGCTATGAATAAATTAATGCCAAAGGACTCCACAACCACAGGCGACTGGTAATGGGATTCATACATTTACTAGATCAAACCTCTGGTGCAGGTCAAGAGCAGCAGCAAAATTACCAGTAACTGAGAAATGTGTGGTGGACTGTGAGAAAGAAGCTGCTGGTTTCAGTCCATTTCCTGACTGATGGACAGGTGTCTGCAATGCTCACAACAGTCACCACAACTGGCACCTCAAAGTGTCTCAGACAGACCGAGGACTGTGAAACACTCAGCCTCTAAACTGCAAAGCTCAAAGACCAGCCTTATAACCCAGCCTTACCTGAATCAACTTCCACACAGAAATGGAGCATATGAGAAAACCCACCTTTACTTCTGGAAATATATTCCAGCAATTACTAACCCTCATGGTCGAAGTCTTGCTTACTTCCAGTCTGAATCTGTGACATGTCATTTGCCAGCCACAATGACACGCAGTCCTGATGTGGACTTTCCACATGGCGACCCACAGAATGCCTATCCATCCCTGCCTCTCTTTGGGGATGACACCTCTGGGACAGGGTCTGAGCATCTGTCTGACAAGAAGAACTTAGTACCCCTCCCTCCCCCAGGACTCATGCTGTTCTCCTTCCTGCATTGCAAAAAACAACCACTGCCCAAAGGCAGCATAGGAAGCATTCTTCTTTCTACCAGTATTTAAGTCTATGGTTGTGGGGAGGAATGATGAGAACATTAAGGATGGTTGTGAGTTCAGCTGCTTGGACATGACTGACCACCACATCCTACACTTTCCAGAATGGGATGCAGCTGTTTTCAAGCTGCTGCACAATCCACATCAACAGTCTATTTGGATTGGGCCCACATTCATCTCCATATTACCACCCCCAGAACAGGGTTAAACACCTGGAAAATCCAGAGACTAACACCTCAATGGACGTGCAACCAGATTCTTCTGGCAAGATTAAGAAGATTTACCTTTACATACTTTACTTCGAGCAACTGGAACAAAAATTGTTGTCATCTGCAAATGTGTTAAGGGTGTACTCGATCCCTCTGTCTATGTCATTGATGAAGACCTTAAACAGCACTGGTTCCAATACAGACCCCTGAGGGGCACCACTCATGACTGGTTTCCATCTGGACACTGAGCTATTGACCCTCTGGATGTGACCATAAAACCAATTCCTCATCCACCAGACAGTCCAGCCATTACGTTCATCTCTCCAGTTTAGAGGGAGATGTTGGGGGGTACCATGTCAAAGGCCTTACAGGAGTCCAGATGACAACCTGTTGGATGGATCCTACAGGTCACTGCCAGACACACTATTATATAAAGCACACTTGGAGATCTGTTTCCCCATCTACCTGTCAGTGTCTCATTTTCTGAATAGAGATTTTAAAACCTAAACTAACTGAGAAACAAAACAGCAAAAGCAGGTGGCAAGAAACCTAATTATTCTTCTCTGTTTATGGCTTTTATGTGGATTTATAAAACATCTGTGAGTGTTCCATGGGCAGCCATCCAAAGTGCTCTGGAGGAGCCAACTTGATTCACCAAGGCTACTGCCCCTGTGCATCTGTGGAAGCACACATGGTGCTGCTGGACATTGCTCTTACTCATTACATCTGAAATAACAAACCTGGTTCCATACGGCACGCACGCCTTTCTCTTGGACATGCTACCTGCTACCCATAGGGTTTTACATGAGATAGATATTTGTATCACAGCAGCTGTAAACACACATCTTTAAACTACAAAATTCTCACCCAAGTGGTTAAGATCCTGTATAACAACGGTGCACTTCACTGGAACAACAGCCTTAGAATGCTCTCTAAATATATTTCAAAACTGGTTTTATTAGAGGAAAAATTTCCTTGAAACATTTATACAAAAAGAAGTAAAGGGCAATATGGCAAGATAGTTCAGGCCAGATTTTGGCAAATTTCTTTCAGTGTAAAAATCACTTGAAGCCTTACAAACAATTCTGTGTCTTGCACTTATGCAAGCTGGCCACGTGTAAAGGTGTAAGAAGTCTTAGAATCCAACTGATTTTATACCTACTTTTTCCTGTTATTCTAGCTTGAAAGTACTCATGACTTCCTAAGGCCAAACATTGATTATGAGCCACCCATGAATCAGACATCCATAAGGGCTTGTAAATGATTTAGATAATGTCCAAAACTAAATTTCTATAAGAAAACTTTTTTTTTAAGTATGTCTTAGTAGGCACATGTAACCTAAACCAATATAACACTTCATTGTCAAACTCTTCAATCATTTTCTAATAGCTTAGCAACTTACGAGGAACTGAAGCAACCTACACCCAAAACCTGCAGTATGTAAGTCACACAGGAAAGCACACTTTTAAAAAGGTACTGTGAGCATTTCAAACAACCATGTAAAAACAGTCTGTAACATCACAGAGAGGGGCAATGCCTTGAGCTGCTACAGTAGAAAATAGTTCTACAATCTGTCGCAAGTTAGCGTTCACAGCATAGACTGATGTTTGTTTCTATTTTTTCAGTATTGCATTCTTGACTATGAACGACAAAGTCAGATCGGGCACTTTCATTCTCTAACCCACCAGCACTGGGTACACAATTGGTACCTCTGATGTACCACATTAAGTGCTGTATTCAGAAGTATTATTGCATCAAAACAGTCATTACTGAAACTTCAAAATCAGACAAGCAAGATGTGGGTAACTTGTGACCTCTGAGAGCTAAAGTATGCATCCATATTCTTTGTTCCATGGACAGCCAGAAAAGGCCAAATTCTCTTTGATAACATGCTACTAAAACACTACTGGCTTTTTCAGTGTCTAAAAACACTTACCTTCCTTACCATGCACAGAAACCTTTGTCTAATGAATTATTTGTAGCATTTCCTACAGGTTCCTATATCTGCTACAGCACTAAGGAATACTGGAGATAAAATACTGTTAGCAAAAGACAAAGGCAACTACTGCAGATGCAAAGGTGGCTTTTTACAGGTGATCAGCATACACATGAGACAGGGAATCTCAGGGAAAATATATTCCCTTATCACTGCAATTGCATGTTTAGAAGTCTGAATAACATTAGATGAATTTCTGAACACAAAAGTAATCACTTTCTATGCGTGAAATCTGGGGAGAAAGGTGATGAGGGATACACATAGGGAAAGCATTCCTATTTGATTTCAGTGGACATGAGAACAATCCCCAAGCACAATGCGGACACACAAGCTGTAAACGAACCCAACTACAACTTGGCATGGATGTAAATAACAAAGGAAGTAACAAAACCTAACAGAAGTTTTCGAGGTTCTTGTTCCTAAACAGAAGCACTCAGATGCAAACAATCACCACAGTAAGACCATGACTGATAAAGTAATCAAAAATTAGCTCAGTTCCCACACAAATGGAATTTGAAATCCTTACACTACTTTAGGAACTGGGGAGAAGTTTTAAAGGAACTATACTGCATGCAGAGAAAACTGAGGCACAGTTGGAAGCATGGGTGATTAAAGCAAGTCCATCCTCAACCAGCCACTGCTTGTCCCCATGCCACTGTAAGTTTTGAGACACTGCTGTGAACCAGATCGGGAACAGATCTCGGTAAACATAATCCTTCATGTCTTTCGTGGCGGTAACCAGAGGAAGAAATGGTGACCTGGTTATATTTAAACCGCAAAAGCTCCCAGTTCTATTTACCATACAGCCTCACAAACAGATGCACCGCCACAAGCAAGAAGGTGGTGTGTGGGCTGCCAAAACTACCACCACCACCATCACCAGATGGACTGGCCTGAGGCTGTAGCTGATCTGTACCATAATCAGTCTTCCTAATTTTCTAATCATGATAAAACAATTAAAATTCCATTAATTTTAAAGATCAGTACCCTAGAAGCAACATGTCATCTCCTTTACTCAGCACAAATGTTTATCTCTTCAACTAAGAGCACTCCTGAAATTCAGTCTGTTTCAGATTTAACAAGCATCAGGCACAACACAAGTCAAATGGACAGTGTAACAAAGTCAACAGCTAAAGCTCTGCTTCAGCACACTTATAAATTCAAGGTCAATCCAGAGTTCACCATTACCTTGATACTGGGGTTGATTGTGACTACTGGGAACATCTCTTGTTTGGCCTACCTATTGACTTGCCTGAGAGAAGTGGAAATTCTGTAGTTTAAGGACTGAAATCACTGGAGACACTTTGCACGAAGAAAAGCAGAGATTCCCAGCAGCATACGAGGGCTAACACCAACAACTGCCTTACCCACAATTTTGCTGTATTTCATGAGAAGAGGAACGCAGGGAAGGAACAAACAAATTTTAGAGGACAATAGTTCCTGACATAAATCAAATACCAGGATTTTAAGATGTAGCAAAGCCCAGACAGATTCCCCTCCAAGGCAGGCTGGTGTAAAGAAGAAAGCATAGCACTCCAACAAAGGAGACCTGTATCCTGTTCCCAGCTCTTTCCCTGCTCATGATAACACAGCAAATACAAGTCTTCAGATTAGTTTCCCTTCAGTAAAATGGGGAATAATACTTTATGTTAAAGTGTTGGAGACTACAGATATCCTGCTGTATCAGATATATTATATGAGGATCACTGGTTCCTCCCACACTCCAAGCCTAAATAAGGCTATTTCACATAGAAAAGGACCGCAAACCCATCTGCCATAAAGACTCAAGAAAGGGGCCCAAGTACAAAGAAGGGTTAGTACTGGGGAAGTAATGTTTTTGTGATGCTTAAACTCCACACAGAAGGAAACTCACCTTTACTATTAAATTAATAACATAATCCCATTATTGTGTTATACAGACTGACATTGTAGTTCTCTTCCTTTGTCAGTTAGATTTCTTCTTGTTATAACGGCAGCAACAACAAAACCTGTGGCTGCATCCCAAAACTACAGCTTTCAAGAAAATCAGTCTAAAAATGCCCATTGCACAGAACAAAAAATTAACCCCAAGATGACTGTAACAGTCAACTGCAAAGTAAGGATTTACTGTGGAGTCCCCCACAACTCTTACCTCAAGCATAGGGCGGGCACTGTCATGGATTGAAAGAATGTGCGTAATGTTATTCTTACTCAATTGCTCTACATCTCGGGCATCTGTGATAGAGGGAAAAAAGGAAGACAATTTTTTTTAATCTCTCAAAATAGCATTTCCATTGTGCATGTTGAAAAGTCACTTATCACTGACACACTTTTTTTTGAAGCTGCATAAAGTCAGGCAAAACCCCAAATGCAGCTGTTCTACAACACCCTCATCAGAGTGGGTAACGGGAAGACACACTTCTAACTCCAAAACAAATTATATACTATATAAAGACCAAGCTTAAGTGACTCAGGAATGTGTTCTCAAGTCAGAAGTTTCATGTATTTTGCATCTGAAATGTAAGTCTGTGCATGCCTGTGTGCAGGTGATGGCCATCTGAACACGCACTCAGAGCTGTACAAGAAGTATCTGAACTCCTCTCTACCCACAAATCCCCCTTCAGGGGATACATTTTCACTTGGGAGACAGACCTCGTGATATCCAGGTCTGAGAAGGGAAGCCAACCATGTAACTTGAATTGAGGTCTCAAAAGACAAGCCAAGACAATAACAAGATTCTTACTTTCTGTGAGCCAGTAGAGAAAAATGTGCATTTAGCCAATACGTATGATAATTTTAAGTCTAACGAGAGACAGGTGATAAAGATATCAAATGTATGAAAACGCAAAATGCTACAGCAAGGAAGTGCAGTTGTGAAAAGGTGGTTCCTAGACCTGTAACCAAGGGGTTTCAGACATTCAAAACCGGAAAGAAAACCGGGGCGACTGAAAATTTGATGCTAGATATGGCAAAACCATAGGCTTGATTCTATGAGGAAAAAAAGGTAAAATAGATTATCTGTCATCAGTGAGCAACTTTCCCCATACTAAACTACCAGCATGTCAGAAAATGACCTGAAAGAACCACCAATACAGGTAAAAGTTTGTGCCCATTTACTTTTGACCTTTTTGCTTGAGAATGGCACAGCACACCATGGCAAGTACAGCAGTGGTTTTGTGATGTGAACACCTGCCTTTGAATCTGCCCATAAAATCAGTTCACATTAGCCTGGTTGCACACAAAAAAAGAGCACTGACCACAAAGGTTTCAAACCGGCTCTCTCTAGGTACAAAAATAACAATAGCATCACCTGTACGTTCTTTATGTACGTGCAAGAGTTCAATTAGCATCTCTTGTGTCGTCTTATCCACCTACTATCAAGTTTCAATGCCTTTTCTGCATCACAAAGAGGAGCTGGACATCTAATTATACTGCCCCACAGACAAGATCCAAGTGAGCACAGTAACAAGCAACAAAATTTAAACTTAATCCAATTATGAAAGCTTCTCTATGGCTAATAAAATGAAGAAAAGAGTCAAAACTGCAAGGATTTTACTCACTACTGCTCAAGCCTGCATGATCAACACAGATACCTAATCCTTCGGGAGAGAATTAACACAAATTCTGTCTGAAACAGAATTAAAGCCTAGCTTCACAGAACAAATAAAATTTCCTAAAAATCTCAGAGCAAACATTTCAAAGAAGAAATGCTAATGCTTGCCAGGCAAGGTCTTCTAGTCCACCCAACCTTCAGATTTTTTTAACAGTTTGCAGGACAGTCTCAATTCCTTAGGGAATACCTAAGCAAGCAAGGATTTGGAAGCCCAGAAACCAGTCTAAGTGTCCCTAAAAATCACTGGTTTCTACTTACAAAGACTAAGGGCAGACTTCAGAGCCTGATGGCTGGAAGTCACGGTGTTAATGTAATGTACACCTAGCACAATGAGATCCCAATCTCTAATTATCAGTATGACCTACATGGTAAGAAATGTCTTGCCACACAAAGCAAACTGCTTTAAAAGAAGATATGATCCAAATTAAATGCTGACTGCTTTGAAACAGTATGAAAGGCCTAATGGACATAGTACAACTCAAAAAGATTGAAGTACCTTAGTTCTTCAGTTAACTGAGACTTAGGCTGAAGGAATTTCAGTAAATCGAAACTATACAGTGAGATTTCAGATATTCCTAGAAGCAAGCTGGAAATGGCCATCCCAGACCTACATCACAGGGTAGCCAGCAGGTCCTTAATATATTTGGGAAATAACCATTCAAATCACTAAAGCAGAGGAGAAAAAGCTTCCCATCTACTATCTGGATCTAAACTTCTAACAGTTTACAAAGGGGAAATTCCCCTGGTTCCCCAGCACCTGCATTAAGTGTCTACAGATAAGGCTATTTAAACAGCAGTACAAATAAGATATCCTGTCACTCACAGCCTAATACCATAAATAACAAAAAGAATTTAGAGGTTATGTAAAGAACCACCAAAAACCAAAAGAACCACCATCACCACAGCAATTCTAACTTCTTTGCTGTAGCACAGTGCTGTACAAGCACATGCAGGCTCACGTTTTGAAATCACAGCATGAAACACCTCATTTTCAAATGTTAAGATTAAACCTACCTATCAGAGCCCCTTCTGTGCATCCTCTAACAGGTGCCTCAAATGTGGTATTATTCTTCACAACAGGTTATCTAACATTCTGTTTCATACAGCAAAGTGCTTCTCAGCTGATGCAGACTTTTGAGTAAAGCCTTTGGGAAACTCTTTCCTCACACAAGATGACACAATTCACACTGGGGAAGTCTTCCTCTCTCACTCCCACATTTAGCCTATTTTCCCTCAGTTTCATACTACAACTCCAAGCTTAACCTCTACTCGTGCAGAGAGCTGCAAACACTTAGCAAAAGCAATGCCAAAGTCATCAAAATGGGAGCGGGGGCCTGTCAGAATTTGTTTCCCTGCAGCTCTGGGAAGTCTTACTGCGTGGCTGGGGAGCAAATCACTTAGTGCAGTGTGCTCCCATCAGCAAAAGGGAGACAACACAGCTCCAACCACTCCAGTAAAGACACATCAATGACTGAACTACTCCAGTACTACAGTGGTGAAGTCACAAATGTATCTACAACCATTCCCTCTCACTTCAGTATTTTAGTGCCTCCACAGAAATGCAAGGTGAGGGATAAGGACTTCCTCTCAGATAAGGCAAGTCAGCCCAGTATGTACAACAGTATTAAATCTCAATCTGCAGATGTATAGACTACAATTTCACCGTCACCAGATCTTTAATTTTTTATTATATAAAGCAAATTTTTGTCTACCCTTTATTTTCTACTTTGGAGAGAGCTAGAGAGAGAGACAGTCACCTAAAGAAGAACCTCCTCTGCAGTGGTTCAGAGCACTAAGGGCTATTACTGAGAATGGTTTCCCATCAGGAGAGCTTTGTTCCTGAATCCAGTTATGTGCAATTACAGAGACACGCCCATAAACTTTGTACATGAACAAAAACTCCACTCTCCTGTCTCCACTTCACACTACACTCTAAAACATATTTTGTCCTGTCCTCTCAGTAGGACCTTTTTGGGGAACAAGAAAAGCAGGGAAAAGAGGTCAGTACTCTGTTTAATGGAGTACCAATAAATTGTCTTCCTTCAAAAGGTGAACCTGAAAAAGGGAATGGTATCTCCATCCTCTCCTGTTTTCTGTACCTGATACAAAGCCTTAGGAAATGGAACTTTAAAAAAATACTAAGCAGATGAGAACAGGAATTAACTGACTCTAGAAACACAGCATAACTACTTGGTGGGCATTGCCTTCTTATACACTTAGTAATGGGAAGGGCAGAAACTTTCCCAAGACTATCCAGATCATCCACAGCAACACTGGACTCTTTGGGGGAAATTAAACCTCATATTGTGGCTTTCCCCTTCAAATTAAAAAGCCCCCAAATATTCCATGGAAAAAACCTTGAATGATTACAAACAAGGAAGAACACAAGTTCTTTAATATTCAAGGTAGAAACACTCTTGAGCCTCTGGTTTTTGCTACTGCCACACCTCTTGGTTTGGAAGCAAACTGAGCACCCATTAAGAATCCCTTATCAGAAGAAACAGATTTTTTTTTCATATGTGCAGGGAAACAGGCTGTCCTGTCGATCCCTTAAGGAACAAAGCAACCATTTTTGTTGTGAGCACAGGTGACTTTCAAGGGATATCAAATTGCCAGTGCAGAAGACAAGTGGACATGCAGTCCCACAATAAATTCTTTGTCTTTTGAGAGGACTGCATTTCATCTGTAAGGTACAAATGAAACAAACCAAACTTTCTCCAAAACTAGAGGCAGGAAGAAGAGTTAACCTCCTCTTTCTTTTCCCTCCTTTTTCTCTCTTAGCCTTCTACTCTCTCATTTGCAAAGAAATAACTCCTCGTTCACTTTCACAGAAGAATTCCAAGAGCTCTGTTTCCTTCTGAGCTTTCAGACTAGACTCAGTCTTGGTATTTTAGACGGACACCTATGGCTCTTCTTGAATTTTTCTGCCCTCTAGCTGTGCAATCTCAAATACACCCTCTCAGGAGCATAACACAATTTTCATGTGCTACTGATGAGCTGAATCATGCTTAAAGAGCCTGTAAGATAAAAAGCACTTGAACACATGCCAAGCTCTGTGCTTATTCAGGAAAGTTTTTCAGAGACACTTAAGCCCTGTGGACTTAGGGGGATTTCAGGAGATACTTCAGTGCTTTCCATAATCAGCACTACATATAACTTTCTACCCTAAAGACCCTTAAGGTGGTTATTAAAGCCCCTCTCAGTCTATGTGCTTAGAGGTTTGTGCAGCAGCAAACAAAACAGCAGCAGCAGGCTCAGCTCCCATTTCTGCCACAGGTTCATTTCACAAGCTGTTCCTGGGCCTCAGTTTATCTCCCAGTCAAATGCAGAATTTGCACTGCTCCGTCATAGACTGTTTTAAGTTTATTAGGCCTAAAAGTAGAAATACAGCTGAATGGTGAATAATAATTCCCCAATCAGAACAAATGCTGAATGCCTTCTCCAGACAACAGCCCTCCAGAATTAGTGTTTAACATCTCAAGCATCCTACTTTCACTCAGCAGAAAGGCGCCCATCTGGAACAACTATGCCTTTTCCCAGTCTGCCAGTGTTCCCAGAGGTCTCCCATGCAGCAGCGAGACAGGAGCGTGAGTAGGATGGTACTTTGATTTACCTCTGGAAACTGTGCATGCTCGGGCTCCCCGAGGAGCCACTGGGGAAAGGCTATCCTCCAGAGGGCAGATCAGAGCGATTTACAGGCATTTCCTACTCAACTTCAGGAGAAGCTCATTCCTCTCCACCCCTGCTCAGGGACTCAGACAATGCCACAGATTCTCAGCCCTGTGTCCAGGCACGATGCACAACACCAGGGATTCAGTGTTTACTCCTCCTAGTGACAAGATGCAACTTTATTCAATTCAAGCCATCGGTCTTAAACTGAGGAATGGGAGACTGGTCAAAAATCCATTACAGGAAGTAATTGTGTAAACCCCTGTCTTTACAAGTAGCTAGTCATTTCAGCTGCCCAAATCAGGATACTCCGACCAAGCCCAACTGCACACGCTGCTGCCTATTTCTCAGTCAGTGATCCCCTTTGTGGCAGTCTCAACGCTTATTAGTCACTTTTTTAAAAAGTGTCACGAATCAGAACATGCCCCAAGAACACGGGGATCAAACTCCTCCAGACAAATACACTGGTAATTAACCAACAACCTGTTCCTAAATGGGATGACTTCACTGCACAGAGAGCTTGTTGCAACTGCTCCTAAGCACTGAGGCAACAGGGTGTTGAGGGACAAGGGATGCAGAAAAGGCTAAGAATTTTAAAAGTATGTTCTTGTATTAGTGAAGTACTGCAACACCTATCTTTTTTTCTTCCTCTCCAGGCATGGTAGTTTATCTGAGATTATAACAGGTACTTGTGATGGTAGAACATAGTCATTAAACGCAGTATGAGCAAAAGTCACAGCAGTAACTAAACGCACATTTTGTTTGTGTTTTTAATTAACCTAAAAAACAGACTCCATAAAACAAACACTAGGGTTAAAGTCAACTTATCTTTACTCTCTTTTATGGAGGTAAGCAGAAGCATTACACTCCCTGCTTTTTTTCCAGCGAGGTTCCCAGAAACACTGCCCACTCACAGGGCCTCCACCTGCATGCCTCCACTCTCCATGCAGGTGTGACTTGCCGTGCCATTCCAGGGCCACTCCCAAGGCATGTAGAGAGCAGTCAGGGCAGCACAAGTGAGAGGGCCACAGGCCTGCATGGGCAGAGATGCTGACTCACTCCACAACCTTGGCCAACTCCCTTCCACTGAAAACAGAACTGCACCAGCAAACAGATGCTCCGGCTGAGTTTCGCTCCCCTGAGTGGACTGGCAAGGGCTTACCAGCGGGACGGCCATGGTGAGAGGGACAGATTGGGAGCCATGTTACCAGCGCCCAACCTGCCCACCTTGCCAGACTACCTGAAACCTAAAGGACTGCACTATCCAACATCCTCCCAATTCCATCCCTCGCCTCAATTACTTCGGGAACAGAAAAGAAAAAGAGGAAGCAACATGGCTGTGACCAAGTTAGTTAATTTTGTCATCAGACCATGCAATGGTCCATCCAAAGGGCTTTTAAAACTACCCTCTTGGCCATATTTTCCTTTTTTCCTACTTCTTTCATTTTTCTCCTTTCATTATCAGCATGAAATCATCTCCATCCTCTCATTTTCCTTACCATGGCATGATTAACTCTCTCACACAGTAGCCATTGTACTTGTGTTTGTGGTGTGGCAAAAGGCAGCTTTTAACTTCACATATACCTCCAGGCTGCCTTCCCAAGTGATCGGCTCCACATCCCAAGGGCCAGCAAGCACTGGATCTCCAGTATGAGTCAGCAGATCCAGAGACAGGTAAATCAGGCAAAAAACACTGAACTCCTGGGTTTCAGGACAGGGAGGCAAGGAAGAAAGGGTGGGCATGAGGCAGAGAGAAGATGCAGCACCATCTAAATCCAACACAGACGTTGCCAGTCTTAACAGACAGAGTGTGGTATCAGATAGCCCAGGATATCTCAGGAGCCTTTGTGAGCCTTGCTTTGCTGTTTTACTCAAGCATAGGAAATATAGGGTTTACATCTATCAAAACAACTGTACATGCACAACTGGTTTACTTCTGAATAGGGAGAGTCAGCCAGAACTGCAGCCAACAGAGTACTTTGAGAACAGGCCATTTATTTGGATGTCTACATAAAGTTTCCTGTGTTTTCTAAATGTGTCTGTTTTTCTGTACACAAAAAATAAACCTCATGCATAAAGGAAAAAAATCCATAGAAACTTACATCTGCAAGAGAGACGGTGTGAGTATCAGTGGTCAGGCTGCAACCAGCAGACCTATCAGTCTCACAAGCGGTGATAACAGAACTCTTTAGCAGTTGTTATAAATAACCAAAATAATGAAAGCCATGAGCAGGAGGCATAGTAAGCCTTTACTTATAAGGAGGGCTTGCAATAAGCCTGACAAAGAATCTGCCTGGTTCACAGGCTTGCCTGCCAAGCACGGGAATCGTTTAAGGCAGGCCAATGTTTAGGAATTCCAGCTGAAGCATGCTCCGAGGAGATGGTATTCATTTTACTTTTCTCAAAGTACTTGCAGCACAGCACACAGATGAGAGAGCAAACGAGTTCTTCTTTAAGTGCTACCAGGCGAATCCAGACATGAACCAAGATGGGGTTAAAAAGCTACAGAGATGCCAGAGAATTCCGAGTGCTTGCAAAACAACACCTTAAGACCCCTGCTAAGTAATCCTAGAGATAAAGATAAAACTAATCTTACCTTTAAAGTTGCCAATGAACAAGCCAGGCAGAATCTGTGAGAAAGAAATATAGTATCAAATATAGATATCTTGTGGTAAGACAAATTGACAAAGTTCAATTTGCATACAGGATGGAACATACTACTTTAGCAGACTATTGTCAAATGCAATCTAAAACATGCTGACAGCATTTCGTGCCTCTTTGCAACCTTCTCAAACCAGATAGCTCTAAGCATGCTGAACTTTGACAGCATTCCTTCCTTGGCAGACGGGGGTTGTTAATCGTGGGGAGTCTCACTTAATGGAGGCTCTCCAAGGACAGAAAATGTGGTTTACAAATTATGAAGCGGGCCTCGCAACACAGCCCTCCCCTGCCCCCGGCAGCAGGGTAAGAGTTACCCTCATGGAACTAATGATGAAACTTCACAGAGCTAAGGTGATTTGCCTAAAGTTGCTGAGGAAGCTGGACAAAGCACTGCAAAATGACATCCTTCGAGGCTTTTGAAGTGCAAAGCCATGCAAGTCAGGGCTGCAGCACTGTGAGGCTCTTAGAGGAAATCACTGCAAACAGTGACTTGTGTGTTCACATAGAAAGGAACTGCTGAAAGTCAGTGAAATGCATGTTTCTCTCCCAGATCTACCCACTCACCCCACACTACCAGATGCCTGCATGGGTCTCAGTTACAGGACATTCTTTAACTGGGGAGTTTCAAGGTCTGTCCAAGGACCAGCATGTGCAGTCTGAGCACACGTGCATGCACAGACACAGAGGCAGGTGACACCGTAGTGCTACCCCTCCCACCCTCTCATAACTCTCCCAACTTGGGAACAGCAGTAACGACATAAAAAAAAAACAACCCAGGCACACCAAACACACATTTTCTAGCCAAGATTTTTGTTGTCTACCACCCGAGGTCTCTGACCTACACCCCCATCCTTGGAGGAGATCAGAACTGTGGTGGTGAAACCATACAATCCATTTTTCTTCAGTCCATGCTAAGCATACCACCAACAGAGATATGTCAGCACTGACTTCCTATAGCCTTAGCAACACCCCCGTGTCACCACAACAGCAGCAACAGTCTCTCAGGCACAGCTATTTAAAGGGAAAACTCCACCCATTTAGCTCAATCCGGCAGCCGCGAAGTTCCGAAAGTCATGAAGGACTTTTCATCAGGGATTATTGCCACAGCCTCTGTTTCCCTGCAGCCTTCCTGCTGAAAGGCAACCCAGCTCACCATGCACAGGTTAGCAGGGCCAGCAGAAGAGCCTGTAAAATAGCTTCTGACCTGCCCTAACTTCAGGGCTTTCCTCCGATGAAAGTGTTCACTGTCATTTATCGAGCCTTGCGGGAAACAGAAAGGCTGCAGCACCTCTTGCGCTCCTCTTGCAGCTTTGGTTTGTGCAAACATTCCTCCCTTTAGGCTTTGCTGGGCGATCATTCTCTGCCTGCTGTGTTACACCAGCTCCAAACACAGGGCTCAATTTGGATTGTATCCCTGGATACTGAAAGATGGCTTCTCCGGGACCCTTGCTGTACCTTGCTGCTTGCAGACCCTTGTTTGCAAATTAAGGGCTGATTGACAGCACTTGCTCATCAAGAAAACAGTTCTTTAGTCTTCTACAAACAGGCACCTGTATATTTTGCAAAGATAGACAGCTTTCTCCCTTTTCCTTCCCTCTTCATCTGTACAAATTCAACATTCTTACAAAGACAGCAAAAATCCCCAGGGCAGTTTCCAACGCCAGGGTATCGTGTGGGATAAAAAACATCCTGCTGTCCCCTTCTATGTGCAAAAGACTCATGGTTTGAAGGGAAAATTCAATATTTCAAGCACTCTTGATGATACTGCTGGAAGTGCAGGTCTAATGCTGCATCTCAGGCTAGGAAAAAGAAGACTGTAGCTGTTCCAGAGAGGACAGAACTCAAGAGTCATTGCCAAAGAGGCCAAATTGTGCCAACAAAATCATGTTCTAATGCAAAAAGGACTCAAGTTATGAATGAATTTCACCAATGAGATCACCCCAGTGAGCTCCCTCAACTTACACATAAAAAATGAAAAAAAAAAAAGAAAAAGGTCTTTCTCATATTTTAAAATAGCTGTCTGATATTTCCTATCTGCAGCACAAATCTTCCATCACACCACCACTGCTGTAGACTATAGCATTTTAGACTCCAGGACATTATTTCTGCATCAAATGTGCATTCTCAAGAGAGAATAAAAGCTTAATTTCCAGTCACAGTCATTAAGCTTTGACATTAGAAATTGCAGATACTGAGAAACACTGAGGAGTTGCAGAAATGAGGTTTCTTGTTGGCAAAGGGGGAAAAATCCAGAAGTCTGCATTTCTGCATCATGATGCAATGCTGTATGCTAGATAGGTAATTAGGACACCATGCAACCAAGGACAGATGTTAGCCCTGTTGTACAAGTCATTCTAGAAGCAAGAAACATTACTATGGGTGAAAGCTACCTGGAAAGAAGTGAATCTTCATGTCATGCTGACTAATACTTCAGCACTCGACTACGGCTGGGAACTTTCAGCTGTGTCATCTCACACTGCCTTCAGTAACTGCAACTCTGGATCGTGCAAAATGAAGGCTGATGGCTGCTAGGGGCGTGTGAGAGAGAAGGGGTGGGAGTCAGAAGAGTAGAAAAATAAGGTGGTTGTTTTTGTGAACTTCTCAACCACTGCTTTATGAATAAAAACAGTAGCCTCTTTATATGATCCGAAACTTTATATGAACGAAACACTGAGAAAATGACCACAGAGTAAGTAACTGATGTAGAAGAATGCACGACCATGGAAAAAGGACACCAGCGCCTGTCTTCATTTGTACCTCACATGAGAGCAGCTCGTGTTCTCCACCTTGCACAGAGACCTGGAACAGACAATAGTTGCTAATGCTTCTGTCAGTCCTCTCTGACAATACACCTCTCTGGAAAATGGCTTCAAGGGCTACTTTGCTGCTGTTTCCTATATAGACAAATGCTTATAATAAAGCATCTAACTCCTTGCCCAACACTGCTTCTAGATGTGTTAGTACTGATGGGCCCTCTGGAGAAGCTCATGGGGCTTTTTCAGAGATGGCCAGACATTCTAAAAGAGAAGACAAGCCTACCTTTGTCTAGTAGCACAGGAGAGGGGCGTACATCAGGGAGGGGGATTTGCTGCTGACATGAACTGGCACAGCTTCTCTGACTTCCATAAAATTGGCTACATCAGCTGTAACTAGCCACACTGGTTTAAATTTCTTATTAATCCACTCTTACAACAAACAGGGCTTATCTGCCCTTTTTGTAGAGATTACACTCAAACCTTCGAAGAGTTTACATGAATAACTGTCAGTTAACAGCACTGAACAACAACTAAACCCCAGGAAGAGCTCTTCACCAAGATCCTGTTCACAGATAGTCAAATCTTGTCACCATCTCAGCTGCTAGACTTCAGCTCCTGGAAAACATCTTTGTGCATTTCAACCACAGACTTCAACTTGAACTTTGAGTACAAGTCAGAGTTAGACATTAAGCATGAAGACAAATCAGACCACCCAGACAATTATCTTAAGTCAGACCCCATTACTCATTCTGTAAAATATACATCTTAAAAATATAAGAAAAAAAGGTGAAGTACTGAAAATTAATACTAGCCAGGTCAATGCACATTCACAAGCCAATTCTCCTTCTCTGAACAGAATAAGAAAGGTATATATGAACAAATGCTTTCAGTCTAATCTGGGAAATGTCAGAAGGCTTGGATGGGCTTTAGGAAAAAAACTAGACTGGGCTAATTTTACAGAGAAAATTAGCAACAAAAGACAAATCCCACCTAAAAAGAATGCCAGACCTCCAGCCTTATCACTCCAATGGCCACATAAAGTCATGTGCAATTGCTATGTGCTATGAAATACATCAGTATCATGGGACAGAAAAATAAGGAGGGGACCATGTCATTGAGAAAGGATCAGCATCCAGAAGCTGTAGCAGTCCCTGGAGCTCTTTCTTACCACACCCATTACAGGTCATCATTAATCCTCTTCCCTTGGCATCAGTACAAAGGGATTCCTTAAATGAAGTAATCCACCATCAAATAAGATGATTATTTTCTCCTACCATCCATATACAGCTCTACCACAAAAAACACACTTCAGCTGGAAACTAAGGCAATTTGTATTGATTCACTAAACTGAGTCAAGCGAATACCCCCTACATCTGTGCTGAGGGCTCCATGCTTCCCCTTGCCCCTCCAGCTTTGCCGACTCACAAGATCAGAAGGAAGAGATGATCCAGGGGCACATTCTGAAGGTGGCAAGTACCAGACCAACATGTGGGACCCCCACAAATATAAACCCTGATGGCCAATACTCAACATGGTTGTAACCTCCTTAAAGGAGCCAGCCCTTCCCAAACTGCTGGATACAGCCAGCCTCAACCTCTTGGATACAGCCATAAAAAAGGGGAGAAAAATCCAAGTAGTGTTATGCTTGTCCTGAAAGCTCCAGTTGGTACATGTCAGGGCAATATTTAACAGAATAAAAATGATCAAATTGGCCAGTCACAGATTGCCAATTCCTACCCACACAGTATCACAGTAAAATGTAATACAGCTTCAAAGGGCTGAGAGTTGTCCTTTTGGTTTTATTTTTTTTTCTCCCCAGATTGCAACTTAAGCATCCCATATTATGTCCCTCTAAATGTTCTGATAACTTCAAACATTCCAAGAAAAATACTACAAACGTACCAGAAGCCTAAAAGGAGTCTCTCTTAGCTGTATTTCTTCCTAACTGGCCATTTCTAGAAGGCTAATATCAATGAGTGGTTAATATCACAGCATTATTCCCAGACTTTGAAAGCAAAAAAACTGAGAAAAGAACCAAGGGAGGTTCTACTTCCTATGCACTGTCTCAATTCCTCAGCAGCCAGATCTTTTCCCTGCCGAAGGTTTCTATTTCAGTGTCTCTACCCATAGAATGAAAAGCCTTCCCCTTCCAGGTGGCACACTAAGCACTCTGGATGTTCATCAATCTGACTTCCAGGGCCAAGGATGTCAGACTGGGACAACATGTGAGCAGCTATTTCTAGCTCTTCTCCTCCGCTTTGTCAGAGGCCGCGCACACAGCAAAGCTACTCCCGAAGCACTCAAAGCAGGATGTAAGACAGAGGAGATGACTCAACTTCTGTTCCTCATAGTAAGCTATATATAAAAGGCTAGTTACCACCACACTTTCAAACCTGGGTTTTAAACAGAGGTGGAGATACTGAGAAAAATCACAGTTGTCCCTTGATAACCACCATGACATGCCAAGGGAATCGGTGCGTACAATAAGCCCCCTACTGCCAAAAGGCCAACACCCTTTGCAAAACAGATCCATCTTCCTTCCTCACTGCGATCTCCACTGGGGCCGAACGCTTTCCTGTCCCACCGGCACCGGGCCCAGCCCTCCAGCGACAGCCCACGTCCAGAGGCTGCTCCGCGCCCTGGGCGCGGAGCGAGCTTTGGCCAAGCGACACGATTCAGTGCCGCGCTCGCTCACAGCCCCATGCCCCGGGTCCTGCCGCAGGTCAGGGGGTACCGGCTCTGCCCCACGGCAGCCCCCAGGGCTGGGGGACAGAGCGAGCACTGAAGCCAGGGGCACGGTGGTCCTCGCCGCCCGTCGGGAACTCACTTCGCCCGGGAAGGGCAAGCCCGGGCGCGCATCACCGAAACCAGGGCCCCCCTCTCGCCCGCCCGCCCGCGCTGCGGCTGGGGAGAAGGAGGCGGCGCGCCCCGAGGGAGCGGCGCGGCCGCGGTCTCCGTCCCTCCGCCCTCACCCCGAGGCGGGGGACCCCCAAAACCGAAGGGAAAAGCCCTCTTGCCCTGGCCTTTGTTCCTGGAGCGGGTGCCCGCGGCGCAGGGGCGAGACAAAGCCGGGGGCGCCGCGGCATCCCACTCGCCCCGAGGCGGGGAGGGACCGCCACCCCCGGCTCCGCTGCGCTGGCCCGCGCACATGCACTCGCGCACGGCGACAACGAGCGGCGTTACCTTGTTCATCCCATTCCCCATGGCTTAAGCGACCCGCACGCCAGCACCGCGGGAGAAGCCGTCGGCCGCTGCTGCCAGCGGCGGGTCGGCGTGCATGGGACAGTGCTTGCCGAGGGGGAACTGGGGACGGGCTAATTGCTAATTAAGGGCGACCGCTGCTCGCCGCTGTCGGACAGGGCGAGGCGCATCCCTCTCGCCCTGGCCGGGGCCGTCTCCCTCCTGGATGCTGGGCGGCTGGGGGCGGGTTTCC
>VZTE01004781.1:598376-713093 GCA_013397775.1 Eulacestoma nigropectus
TGGCTTGTGTGCGTCGCTCCTCGGCACAGACCGGCCGCCGCCGGTGCGTCCAGGGAGGGCAGGGCTGCGGCATGCGGTGCGGGAGCGGGCAGGTGCTGCCCGCCTTCCTCTGCCATCCCGAACCCGTTTGGTTTCGGCCTCGAAAGGACTCTAGCAGGAGGCACCAGGCCTGGGGCGCCGGGGCTGCTGCCACAGCCTCCCGCTCCCAGCCCGTGCCGTTCCGCTGTGCCGGTGCCCCCGCGTGAAGCTGGGGCTGCGCGCCGAGCAGAGCCTCGCCCAGCCGCCTGTGCCCTGTTACGGCACCTGCGGTGGTTCCTGCTCTGTCATCCCAACCACGCTGCGGGCAAGCTGGGATCGCAGGTAGACAAAGGACATTCATGTCCTTAACTCAAACAGACACACAAGAGAGAGCAAATATTTTGAAGCAAACATCGCAAGAGCATAATGATAAATGGGAAGTCACCTCTGGAGGCTGCCTGGTCCAACCATCTTCCTCAGGCAGGAAAAGATGCTTATTGCTGAGCTTCAAAGCCATGCTCACTACTTCCACCCTCATGCTTTGCTCCCTAATGCACAATTAAGCGTGACATGATAGAGCTGCATCCCTCTAACCATGGGAATGTTTTTTCGAGGTGTGGTGATGGGGATCTGGTGGTTAGTGAGGGAATTTTTCTCCTGAGAGTTAATTTGATAGGGGATAGACACAGTTCAAATATGCAGGGACAGGATACTACTGCATAAGGTCTCTCCCGTTAACCAGTGCAGTAACACTGCCTAAAAAACCTGAAATTCTTAGTGGCTCAAACGCAAAACAAAGAAGGATGCTGCTGTGTGGCCACCATCAGATTCCCTGTGCATTTATACATGCATCAGTGTGAGATGTGTATAAAAAGTGAAGACATCATTTTTTGGGCACACCTTGGTAGGACTAGGCAGGTCAGGGGCGTCTGCAGTCCAGCGCAGGCAGTGAAAGGGTGAAAGATGGAGAGCATGATAAAGCCAACAGGCAGCAAGGCCAGGTATGAAATAATGGATTGATGAACTCTGGAAATCTAGATTAGTGATGGGAGACTCTTACCTAGTGGCAGTGGTTGCCAATACAAGCAAACTCCAAGGGAACCATTTCACAGCCTCCAGTTGCAATCGAACAGTGGCTGTTGCCAAAAGAGGCAATCACGCGTCCTCACACTACCCTTGACAGCACCTCTGTTCCCCTTTCCTTAGGCAACCCTCAACATCTGTCTGACCCAAGACCAAACTAATTCAGAGAACAAACCCTGTAGAAGGCTGGGGAGTCACAAACCTGCTCCCTGTGGGGTCAGATCAGTGCACACAGAGACAGTGATCAGGACCAGCCTCATCAAGAACTGGTGCTGTTCCCACAGAAGACAATGACGCCTGAAAGCCAACAGAAGTTAAGCCATCAGTTTAGCTACGTAAAAAGATGGAAAACCACTCCTGAACCTCTCCTTCCCTGAGGCTCAACAGAGTTTGGGGGCTATATCACGTCATCACCAGCCTCAAAAACATCAGAGCCGTCTCTCTGTAAGACCAGGAAGAATAGCCACCAGATTTAATGTACTGCCATTCTCCCTCCTCCCTCCCTACTGCTGAAAAGCACAATAGTGACCTTTATCTCAGATATTGGCTTTAATATTTCATTGGCAAAGCTCTCCAGAATGTAATTTACTTTATTCTCATGCCACGCAAATATGAATGAGGTCCAAATAGTATGAATCACAGCTTGCCATAATAACTACTGAACACATTGTATCCCCAAAGTGAAAGTTGTCAGAAACTCTGGCAAGAAGGATAAAAAGTAAATAATATCCATAATAACTGCAGGGATTTGTGTTGTGCCAAGAGGTCCAGGATAACTGGAAGGCCTTGTGGTCAATTTGCTGGAAGTCTGAGCTCATCAATTTACTTCCGCATAACTCAGTTCCTTTATCTGAAAAATGTAAATAACAATATTTCTGACCTTTTTTCAAAGAGCCCTGGAAAAGTACTGTGCCTAGGCAGTTCATGTGAAATTAATATATTAGGCAATACAGATGGAATACAAGTATATCTAACTTAGTATCTGACATTTTTCTGAATAGGAAGTGTTAAACATCCTCATTCTTCTGAATGGGAAGTGTTTCAATTTCAAGTTTCGTGACTCTCTTCAGGATGCCTACTTCAGCCTGCAGTGTTTTCCAATATTAAACTTTTATTGCATGCGTACAACGTTTTACAGTGAAAGAGCAAAAACTAGAGTGGAAGAACATAACATACCAAGATTAAAAAGCAGTGAGAGGAAATCCACTTCTCTCTTAAACATTTACCATTGTGTATAGTATATCCTTTGCCTCTCCACAGATCTACAGCGGGAATCCTGATACTGTTGCCAGACCTGCCTCTCCTACCCAGTTACTCCAAAAAGTGATTGTTTTAGTTCTTCAGCAAATTGTTTAATAAAATATCACAGAATGCATTTATGGGGGCAGGTCTTCAGTAAGCCTAAATCCTCATAAAATGTTTATTTGTTGTTACTTGTCAAGATCTTATTCCTTGTGCTTAGTATCTGCACTCTTCTTAATATTTTGAAAGTTCATCTTAAAAAGCAAGCTATCTTGAGATGACTGGACTGAATTAATGAACTCAGAAAAAAGCAAAAAGCTCTTGCTGAATCTCTTAGTCTTCAATCAGTATCCCTGAAAAGAGATCACTTTAGCATTGCCTGTAATCCCACAAATCCAGGGATTTTCCTATTTCTTTGTGATATGAGGATCATAAATTGAGTAATCCCCACTTCTTGACTTCGTACACAAATGTATGTGGCAATGTCAAGTCTTCAACAGCAGCAACCGTCTTCTAGGCAATTGCCTGAAAAGTAACAACCATCCAAACTGATAACGAAACTGACCCTTCTTAAAAATTCGACAAAACTTCTGCTTTGACAGTATGTTGAGCTTACTATGTTAAAAATAAGTAAGTAAATACTCTCTACTTCTTATCTTCTGATCTCACTTTCTCTAAACCCTAAGGTCACATGCAGCCATAGGCAGAAGGCATGTCAGCTATCCGTGATCTGTCAGGAACTGATAAGACCTGGGCTGGGTTCCTGGGAAGCAGCATCACAACTTAGTTCTCAGAGGTGGCAAGAAGGGAGATAAAAAGGATGGTTGGTCAGAAATAGCCAGTGAGATGGTCTTCCTCTGAAACAGAGCAATTTGACAGAAAGGAACTGTCACCAAAAATAAATAACAAAACTTTAACATTCATAAATAGCACTGGGTTTGTTTTCTAACTGTGCTGAGAGGGAGGTCAATGGTAGGGAAGGAGCTTGGAGGACTCACTGCCCTTTCTTTTAATATTTCTACTTGGTAATAAACATTGCCAAAGCATTTCAAAACCTGTTTTCTCTGGATAGAAGAGATAACACTTTGATTTACTGCCATGTAGCCTAAGACCAAAGTTCATTAATCATTTGATAAATTCACTGTCTTAAGGCCAAATTTGGCTTTTACTATATCTCTGTGAATCTTCAATAGCTTCATCAAAATCAATGATTTTGCAGCAAGCAAGATAATGAAGGGAATTACCACTGTGGTTTACTTCAGCGAAAATCAGCTTTCAGGAAGCTGCTCTCAACAGGCAGAGTAGCTGGAAGACTGTAATTCTGCCTTGTACTCCTCTTGCTTCCCCTTTCCATTAACGGATAATATCAGCAGCTTATAGAGTATGCCAGGATGAGCCAGCAGATGAGACCAAAGTGGCACAAAGAAGGGCTTTGCAGAAGGCAGGGCTCCAAAAATAAAAAATAAAAAATAAAATAAAAAATAAAACAACAAAGGAACTAACAACTTAGACAGAAGGAACAATGCCAGTGAATGGCTGAGAAAAGCTTGTAGGATAATTTAGATGTAGGTTAGCTGCCATGGCAACCACATTCCAAATTACTCCACTTCTGTGTCTCTAAACCTGCCAGCAGCTAATTTTGTTTGTATGTACTTTACGCTTTAAAGCATATTAATCCACCTTAAAACTCATGAGGGACTGCAAATGAAGTGCAGATGCTGGGACTGCTGTGGGGTGCTTCGTTTCAACATATAGAAAATAGAGATAGAAAAAAATAATAGCCCTTGAAAATTCTGATTTCAGTAAATGGCTAAAAAATACATAATTTCTTTAACATTCATAGCAGGCAGTTTTAACCCTGCATTTGTACTGCTTTGCCCTGCACATATTTATCAGGTCAACTTGACAACTTTACCTCAAATGTGTTTGTAAGAAAAAAATTGGTCTTAGAAGCAGCTCTGTTTATTTTTCACTGCAGGAAACTGCCATGTTATAAAAAGAATGAGACATTTTCTTTTACTCCAGGATTCTTTGGAAATGTGGTAGAATATTAGATCCCTAAGTAATAGAAACAAGGCTATCAAAGAGCATGCTGCAAGGCACATGCATATTATTAGTTACTAAGAATAGTCCATTGCTGAGTGGGAGTGAAAATATCCAAATGCATTCCCTTGATAAGTTAAGCATGTATTCCTCTCTCTGGGCACACGTCAAAGTGTCCTCAAATGGAAAAATAATGTTATAATAGCCTAACCTCTGCTTCCAGGCCATATACATGTAATCCTAGAGGAACACAACAGAGCCTTCACAATACCTCTATGGAGGAAGCCCACAGACCATTATAGCCATTGGATTCCTCTCGTAAGGTCCATGAAAACTCTTCAGAGTAGAAAGAGGTCAGTGTTTTATCTTCCCATTGAAACTTGGTGAACATCATTGAGCTGTTCAGCCATTAGTTGAGAGGCATTAGGGCTTGACCCCCCAAAATCAGCAGGAATCTTTGAATCAACTGCACAAAAAGCTCTGGTCAGTGCCAGGAGATAGTTCCCCATTCCTTCATCATTACATGATACTCACTGTAGAGTGTGGTATTCAGTAATCACGGCCTGCCTCCAGGCAAAATGCTGGACAGAGATCTTTATTTTGATGCCAGTTTCCCAATAGCTTCTCCTTAACGGGATTTGTCTTAAGATCTCCTGTGTTTGAAAAATTGAAAACAGTTCTCAATTCTATATTATGTTTTCTTGGCCAAAATTTAAGATAATAGCCCTTAAATACCACATATGAAAAACTAATCTAAATACTTATGTGACCACATTCTCCAAGACCATTCAGTTACCCTGTGAGGTCCTTGCACTCTTGCTTTTACTAGTGGCTCACTCTTGATACAAGAGTGTTATCATCCAGTGTTAAATATTTGATTTTTCTTGCAGAGTTTTCACTTGGTTTCATTATTTTAGCCTGTTGCAGACTGTGGCAGCAGAGTTGCTCCAAAGGTGCTTCCAAGCTACGTGGTTACCTAGAAATTCTGGCTCCAGTGCATCTGGGATTCAGCATGTCCAGGACACTTCATTGTGCTGTCTGGGAGTGGTCTGTAGCACAGCTGGGAACAGGAGATGAGTGGGAAGCAGAGCAGAGAGCATGCTTACAGCCCAGAAACCTGCCTCTTGGAGTGTGTAGGTGTAAACCCTTAAGATGTTCTCAGGTTATACAGTAAACTCAGTGCCCCTTGCCTGCCTGCCTTTTGCAAGTTATAGTTAAAAATGTGTTTTCTCTCTGAGTATATGGCCACCTGAGACACCCTGGATCAGTATGACTGCAAGTACTCTCAGCAATGGGTAAGTACCTTTGTGTATTTGAATGACGTCAAGCTCAGGAAGCAGTAACAATGCCAGGACTTCAAATTCTGCTGTTTGAAAAATTGTGTTCTTCTAATATCATCTCCTGCTGAGCACTCTGTCTCCTAGGGAAAGTATCCACTGCTGACAGATCATCCCATTGATGTGACCCAGTTAAGTATAGATGGACACCTGATGTTGATATGTAAACCTGTACTGCACATGGTGTAAATTCATGGTCATTAAACCAAAGATATTTTCAGACATTATAATATCCCATATGCCTTGTCTGGTACTACAGGCACAGTCATCAGTGAAGTTGTGTCACAGAAGCATTACTAGTCTGGGATGGCTACTGTTTGCTTTCACGTTGGCAGTTCATTGGTCTTCTTCTCAATCAATGCCTCCTTCCAAGGGAAGAACTACTGAAACGGCTGATACTGTCTTCTCTGCTTACACTCTGCTCTCTAAGCCGATGTCTGTCTCTTTTTGCATCTACTGACACCTTGCAGTTCCAGGAGATATTGTTATGTCTGTCTCTGAGCTCTTCAGGTCTTTCTGTGATGTTTTATTGTGGTATTTTGGACTGTCAGTCAACCCCTGTGCTAAAGCACCAGAACACCCAGTAAGCTTCTAAGCTGTCAGTGGTTAATCCAGGGTCTCCTTTTGCTCTCTTCTGAGGCTTTTTTGTTTGTTCTGAACGCTTTGGTCCTTTGTCTGGGACTTGAGACATTGGTTCTCAGGTTGTATACCTCTATGGTTTCACTTTCCTTTGTGACTCCAGGTTAGATCTACTCTCTCAAACTGTTCATTTGACGTAAGGATATAAGAGCAGCTGTTCTAGGCTGTAGCAAAGATCCATACAGCTCCATCTTCTCTCAACAGTGGCAAGTAGTGGATACCTATGAGAAACAGGGTGAGTACAGGTTCCTTCCCCTTTTATATCTTCCAGTTCCTGGCAACCAGCAGGTCAAGTTTGTGAGCCAAGGGCACACCCAGTCCCCGGACTGAATGTTAAGGTGGTGTTTTTGTGGTAACATTTACAGTGACTGCAAGATCTCTTTCTTGAGTGACAACTGCTCATTCAGAACTGTTTGCATTTATTAGGGCTGTATTTTTTTCATATGTACTCTTTTATATTTATCAGCATTGTATTTTTCTGCCATTTTACTACCCAGTCTGTTGATAATGTGAGATTCCTGTGTTACTTTCTCATGTAGACTTTGTTTTTGACTGTTGGAAACAACTATGTATCGTTAGCCACTTTGGCTATCCACCATCTTTTCCAGCCCATTTGTGAATGTGTTGGACAATGCAGGACCTGGCATGGTCCCCCGTGCTTGCCTTCCTCTTGCAAATTCCTTTAATTGTGAAAAATGATCAGTAGCTCCCACCTTTGTTTTTCATCCTCTAACCCATTACTAATTCACGAAAGGACCTTCCTTCAAACTAAGGCCTTCTAACAATCCTTTTGAGATTTGGGGAATCCTGTGAGAAGGTTTCTGAAAAATGCCATTATACAAATACATTGTAAAATTGGGAAAATGGAGTGGGGAGAATGGTGGAGAGCAAGAAGATGTATTTGTCTCTGAGACCAGAAAGTTTTTAGTCTTCCTTATGTTTAAACTTCCCCTTAACCTGAGAAAATATTGTTGTGTTCCAGAGCACTATTTGTGAAAAGGCAGCATATTTCCACTGAAATCCATCTGGCAATGCTGATAACGTGGGCTGAATGTTCAGCTTACTATTAGAAATTACTGAGGTGTTTTTTCATTTACTCATTTCTTTGAACCCAGTTTTGTAAACAAGCATACTTTTGTCTCTTCATAGTGAACAATTGTTCAGAAAGAGTCAAACCCACGGGAGGGAATGCAATAGTCAAACTCCAGTTAGACTTGGGTAGGGTTAATGTAAATTTATACTGAAGTCATGAAGGCACAGTCAGGGTTTGCATTTTTACTGCCTAACAGGAACAGCTTATGCTGCTAGTGAAGTCAGAGTAGCTTAGTCACTGATTCCAGTAGGAAAAGGAACACCATTTGTCATACAAGATTCACTTGACCTATCTTTTTGTAAATAATGAAAGAAGACATTTCAGGAAATTTCACAGTGTCTTTTTTCATTTGATTACTATTCCACATGCTTTGATGGTTACTTTATTTGTCATCTGTCAGAAAATGAAACTCATTTTATACTCTTAATATCCGAATAGAGCTATAATGCATATACATGGGCTTGTATTTAGGAGTGGTGCCAACACTGAGTAATTTTAATATGTTATATAGTTGATAATATCTGAACAAATATTCTACAACAAGTCACTATAGGAATGAAGATAGGTTTCCTGTGTGGCTTACAATATTATACTAAAATACAAAAGAAACCTTACTGGGTTTCAGTTATGAAATAATAGGTACTGAGCTATTTTCAGGTTTGCTCCATATTGCCAAAGTGTTTAAACAGGTGTGTTTCACAAAGTTTGTGAAACAAAAGCTCACCTCAAAGCAAATCAACATTAGGAAGCCAAACCAGTGCTGAGTGATAGCGCTTAAAAACTGAGAAACAAGAGTGGTTTTAAACAGCAACTGAAAAGATGCTTTGATGGTTTTTAAAGCAGTCTCTTATACTCTAAAAACATGTTAGAATTTTATGTGCTTATGTACAAGACACTGCATTTTATATCAGTGGTAGTTCTGTAGTTTGGATTATACCCATCAAACATTAACTATTTTATTGTAATATGAGCATGCCAGCTCATAATTAAGAAATTAAGCTCATGATTAAGAAAACATGCTTATGAACCTAACTGCTAAAACCCATTCTTTTTTGTCCAGACCATTACCTTATGTGTACAAATGGGGAAAAAGGGCAATAAACCTAAAAGCCTTGTTAATTTCACTTGACCAGCAATTATCCTTATGGCTTGTAGAAACAGGCAAACCCCTTTGCAGCAAATGCAAGGGTAGGCCAAATATTGTTTGCTGAATTCAAATGATATCTGTAACCCATATCTTAACTTGATGACAGCTGAGAAAGTACCTTTCCCTTGCCCTGTGAGCTGAACACCTCCCATTGCCATGCAGAGCGACAGGTGGCCATCCTCTGAAACACAAGGCTCAGCAGTAGCACAGGCAGGAGTATTTGGGTCAAAGACTGCTAGCAGAGGCAGAGGTGGATAATGTGACCTGAAAAGAAATTAAGAAAATCTTAAGAATTCTGTCTGATTTTACATAAGTCCCTAAAACCTTTAATTCATTTGAATTCACTGAAGGCAAATCACTTCATGCCTTTAAGTGTACAGAAACCTTGTGACAGCAGGGCTTGCATTGTGTAGCTCTCTGACATGACTTAGGAAGATAAGACATGAACAATGGGGAGTTATTAACATGAATAATTTTCCATGCACATTGGAAGCACTGCAGAACAATAGGATAGCTCTGGCTTAATGGCATCAGGTTTTCTGCAGAGTTGAGTATAAAATACCACAGTAGGAAAGAAATAGTGGAGTCAAAAGCTGCTAGAAAAGAACTGCTTTGAAAAATTAGCTCAGGCAGGTGGACCACAAGATCCCTTTTCCTGGAAGTGTTTCCAGAGATTTGGTGCCCAGAAAACATGCCTAGAAAGCCAGAGCTAAAGAAAAACCACAGATTTTCTAAACCTGAAGAAGTTTACAAATACAATGCATGAATCTAAACATCTTCACCAGATTCACCTTCATTCCGCACCTTGGGGTCAGCAGGATTATGACAGATGCATTTGCATCTATATTAATCAAATATGTTGCCTCCTTCAATACAGGAGACAGAGAAGCAACATAGAAAGATGAGCAAATTAAGTTTTCTCCATGTCTCTTTGTGTGTTGTCATACTCAGAAGGAAGGATGTAGGAAGGAGGAGGGCTAGTGGAAGATGTAGTGGAAGCTACATGTTCCTTGGGGTGGGTAGCTGCTGGTCTGGCTTTCCCAAGACTCTGTTACATGTGATACAGCTTGCAGCTGAGCAGCACAGCTGGTGCTAATCTAGGTGGCAGTATCTTATACTGGTTGAAATACCAATCCCAAGAAGCTCAAGAGAAAAAAAGGTTCTCACAAAAGATAACAGCTGTTCCATTCCCTGGCTCTTCTGTCCTCTCCTTGCTGAAGCCTCCTCCACTTACACACACCTGACACCAATGGGAGTGATCCGACAGAAGTGTTTCCATTTGACATTTTAGTGGACAGTCTGTGGAGCAGCAGAATGCTGTCTGAAACAAGCAGACCTCTATTGCTTTATTCACTCCAACAGTGGGGATAATTTTAGAGCACAAATGACAGGAATTAATTTTTTCTGCAGTTCATCAGGAAACAGAACAGGGCAAAGCATCAGCTCCTGAGGAACAGGAGCTATGACATGCTGCCCATGCTGCAAAATCAGTGACTCTCTGACTGTAAAAGGAATTCAAAATAGAATGTTCATAAAAAGGGTTGATTTTGCAGAGTCAAATCAAACTACTGTATGTCTCTGTGTTCCAAAAGTCCCCATGTAGTTTATGTTCTATTGGAAACCAAAAGGTGACAGTCAGCCAGTTCCAGTCCATCAAGTGCAACATTGCCTGCAATCAGCAGAGCTGTATCATTTGTCCCTAAGTCTGAAAGGTTTCCAACAAATTGCTGATATAGAAGAGGTCACTCAACCATTTCTAGTACTAGGAAAGGAGTGGGGGAGAGATGGAAGAAATAATACCCTCAGAACAAGATTGCTGAATGTCTGTGTTTGGGAAGTCTACACTGCTGCTGCCTCTGCGAGCCTTTCTGTGGTTACAGGGAGGATCTCAGTCTCTGTGCACCTTCTGGCACACTTGTCAGTCTGGCACCTTCAATGCATACTTGATTCTCTACTGAAAGTGTTGATGCTAATTCTTAAAATTAAGAAGCTGTTTTCCTCTGCCCATGTGAAATGAGAAAGTGTAAATTTGTTTGCTTGTCAATTTCTGTTGCAGTGATGAATCACCACTCAGTACAACAGCTTTTGTATTTTGTATAGAGGTTTTTTGCCTATGTGGAAGCAAGATTACACTGTTTCCGCAGTCTGATAGCATAAATCCAGCCAGATCTCTAAAGTTTGTGATGGCTTCTTTCCTTCTTGAAACTCTTCTCCAGAATATCATATTATGTCCCTTAATATTTTCTATGCAAACTCATCACTTTCAGAGTGACTGGAATATAATGAGACACAAAGGAAGTGCTCCTGTATACATTGAGTCAAGGTGTGAAAGTCCTTGCTGCAAAAGACTGAACCTTTTCATGCAGAACTGAATCAAATATCACCTCCTTTAGTTGGTCACCTAGCTGCACCAAGGAAAAATCAGGGGGAAACCCCTTCTTCAATGCAAGCGATGATGACAGCTGTTCCTACAGAAGGTGGAATTCTTCCATAGCGACTTCAGAACACTGTCAGATTCAAACTGGCCTTTGGCTCTTCTTGGCTTTAGACACAGGTCTCTTTTTAGTGAGCCTTCAGTGACCCTCTCATGATGTTAGTTTGGTGGCTGACCAGAGAAAAGGTTGCTATTTCAGCAAAAATGCAGAAGAAATGGTGACAGTTGCACGGGCAGCAGCAAAGTCAGAAGCACTACACTTCTTGGAAACCAAAGACAGGCTTTGAAGCTACTTCAAGATTAAGAAACAGAAGAAAACTATCCAGTTCCTGAGACCAAGCACCAGCCTTAGGTGCATCCAAACATCAGCTTGACTGGCGTCTCACCTCAAAACACAACTATGCTCACTGGCACTTTGGCAGTGAAGCTTAGGTGCACAAACATGTGAGGAACTAATGCACACTCCAGCAGGTAATCTAAACTTAGACAAGGTGCATGTCTCTCCCTAGGACCTGAAATGTACTACTTCTACTATAAATTTTATTTAGCAGTTGAATAAACATCCAGGATGCTGTGTGCCTGTGACATTCAAGCTATTGTTTCATTATTTTGTGGCCCCCTGAGACACCTTTTTATAATAAACTAGTTCTGCCTTGCCTTGGGCAGGTTTTCACACTGCCTGTGGCACAGAGGTGAGAAAACTGAGTTGATCTGGCACCTATACAAGTACATGGCCTTACTAGTTGTGCAATGTAACTCTCAGTCTCAAATATTATTACTTATGCATTTTTTCCATCACAGTTAATATTCTGAGTAGTTTCAATTGTCATCTATGGGTAGAATTTTCAAAACCGCAAAGTGTCAGCCTAACTCTGCTTTCAACAAAATCGACAGTATTTTTATTGACCTTGAGTTTGGGTGATGGTTGTGCACTATAAATATTTCATCTTGTATTGGGCCAAAAAGAACCTCCAAAAGAAGACCCACTGCTGAAAGCATTTGACTAATTAAATCTTTCTTTTTAATTCTGTCTCTGATTCCCCAGAATATTTTAAACATTGGGAAAGGTATCTGACCACGAACATATCACACAAATGGGGGCAAAAACCTGGTTTAGAAATGTGGACAGGTCAACCATTGAAAGGGATAACATCTGCAAAATCACATGAGAATTAACTGTCTATCTACCAATGAAAATAAATTTTAAGTTTTCTTATCCCTAGAGCTCATAGGAGTGTTTTAGAAAAGTCTCAACTCTTTCCGTGCCATACTTCAAGGGCTTATACAAAATAGCTTTTGACCTGCCCTATCTGAAACCTCATTCACTAACAACTTCTGGTACTTTGTCCTAATGCTGAAATCATCCTTTTAAAATTGAATGATTATACCATTCTCCAACATCCTACACGGTCTTCTAGAGTTTCACGCCTGGTCATAGGGAGGGTGGTTAAGCAGTCGAACAGGTGCCCAAAGAGATTGTGTGCAACCAAAATCCAACTGGGCAAGGCCTGAGCAACCTGATCTGTCCGTGACATGCTACCTGTTTTGAGCAGGTGCTTGGACTACATGACCTCCAGAGATCCCTTCCAACTTCAATTAAGTCTTGGTCTCAATGATTTTGCTTCTTTTTCCCATGTATCACCCACTGCTAAGGGATATCTCACATAAAAATGCAGCTATTCTAGCTCTCCCCTGCTAGCCTCGGCCTTTCACAATAATTTTTTCCTGGACCTTCCCTCTGCCTTCTTAATAAATACCCTGTTTCAGTATTTTCTCATGGTGTCTAGCCATCCAGCTCAAAGACAACACAGACAGAACTTCAAGCCTTTCTGCCAAAAGCCTTCTTCACATTCTCAGTCCTCAAGACAAGACAGCCATCCTGAGTTCAGTCTCACTGTTAGGTACCATCTTTTACTTATCCAGTTTTGTAAGATTACATATTCAAGCTGTATTGAAACATTGCCGTTTCTTCGTACATCAAATCTCTTACACTCATCCCTCCCTTTCAGTAATGAGGGACTTAAAATAGAGTTCCAGAGATGTGAGCTTTTTATTAGTGTTACATCTACTTCTATACGTCATTTTGTGGGGGTTATTTGGTTGGTTTTTTTTATGCACTTTTTGGTGACTCACTTAAGATATTCTACAGCTTCACAGATTTTTTTGCTTTCCATTGTTTTTTTTCTTTTATTAAAAGACTTAATCTTCTCAGATAATTTTTAAAAAAGGTAATGTCTATAAACTAAAATTAAGATTAATACCATGGTCTTAGCGCTCCTTCCAGTTCTCACGTCACATCTTTACTATTGGATGACAGGAAGAGTGGTAGCAAAGATAGTGGATTTAAGATTCATAAAACTTTGTGTTGTTTCCTGCATTTCAGTAGGTCCACAGTGCAGAGCTTCATACAAATTAGAGAGCACTGCTTCATTTGGAATATATGAAGACTTTGAGACATCTAATTTACATTTTGAAAGCAGAGTTCTTCATTTAAGCCTGCCTTTGGTATCTATTTACCTATTGAAGTCTAAAGGGTAAACATAACCAAAAGCTAAAAACTGCACCTCAGAAAAGTGAAGATAACACTGTTTCCTCCCTCTCAACCTTCTTCTGGGTATGACAATCTTAACATCTTTCCAGCAAGGAATATATTTTATTATGTTTCCAAGGCATAACTGGATATCTACTCTTTTGAATGAGTGGAAAGATTTAAACAGAAATTTAAAAAAAACAAAAACAAAACAACCAAACAACAAAACACCACCAACAGGTTGTACTGCTTCAGCTTTTAAAGGGCAGCCTTTTAAGAAATGCATCTTTTCTTACGCTTCAGCCTTTCAGAAGAGATTCCTACTTTCTAAGAAAATCAATGAGAGTAACTTCTGTTATTTCATCTTGGTCCTGTAAGTTAGGCTAGGAAATGCAGCTGAAACTAAAATCTTCCATACAGTTTCTGTTTCCTGAGAGTATTTTTGAATATCAGGTGACATATGTGGGTGGGGGAACTTCAAGATTAGCTTTAATCAAATCTCAGCTTTTGCTGGAACTTCCCAAAGCCTTTCTCACTCTTTGCTCCTGACTGAAACATTTTGCTGGTTTTGGGTGCATTCTAAATAGAACTTAAAATATTTGATTTTGGTTTGTTGTCTTGAGATGTTCCAAGTACTCCCAAGTTTCATTTCACCATTCAGATCTATCCCTCTAGCCTTCTGTTGTGAAGCTAGCTCTCAAATGTTACCTCTGTATCTGAGATACAGACCACACTCAAACAAATTTGGTGATTTCCAGAAGACTTTTAGTCTGAATAAGGAAGAAAAAATTGATCTTTCAGCACAGGCAATGAATTAACCGGAATTAACAGGACTGAAGCAAACTGAACTTATAGTGACAGCACCTTCTTGATACCATTTTAGAAAGGAAAGATGAAATGTAGCTTCACTATGTTTCCGTGTAGAAATATCACTCCTTCCAGTAGTGATCAGCAGAACTTTCTAATACAAAAGGTTAGGTTCATGAAGCGAGAGTTGGAGAGTGAACAAATAATCCAGAACAAAGTAAATGCTTTTAACCATCTTTCTCACGTGAAAAAAAAGTATTAATAAAAGAAAAAGGCAAATGTAAACTTAGAGCTGGAGTTTGTGATCAGAAAAAAGATACTTGTGGAAAGAAATTGATTTCACACAAAAAAGGCCCAGCAAGAAAAACTGTTAAAATGAGTCCTTACAGCTATTTAGTGCCTAATAAAATGGGTCTCTTTTCTGGTTGAGAACTTTCAAGATGTCACAGAACATGTACTAAATCATACCAGAATCCATCAATTTCTTTGTGGTGATAACTGATTAAATATATTGTGATTTTCCTCCTCACTTTAGCTTGCCTTCAATTGCTCATACCTTTTCTTTGGCTTTCTCCTTCTTCTCACCTCACAAGTATAAATTTTTATCTGCTTTCCTCACTTAACATCTTGTCTTGCCATCATGATCCTCTCCTATTCCAGCTCCTGGTCTCTTTTGCACTTCCTTGCATCTCTCCCCGTCTCTTTTACTAACCTTTTCTTGTCTATCTGTTTCTCCTCCCAACACAAAAAACCTTGATTATATTCTATACTTAATTCTGCTACTTCTACAGATTTTTCTCTCTTATCTCAGTTGGAATAAGATTCATTAGGAAGCAGATAAATACAATTTTTATCAATAAGGCAAAATGCCTAAAATTATGGCCAATATTCACGTACAGGACATTGATAGAAATGTGAGCAGCACATTTTTCTCTTCAAAATCAGTGCAGTGTAAACATAGCTTTTCATGTTGGTTTTAAAATGTATTTTTTCTGAACTCTATCAATTATTTCTATTTGTTACTTTCCAATATCTCTGTTATTTTTCTTTCTTTTCACTATGTACTGTTATTAGTTTGGGTTTGTTTTGATTAGTTTATATTTCATCGGTGAGGTTGGGTAGGGTTTGTTTTTTTCCAAAGCATCTACTCAGGTTTTTTTCTTTACACGCATTTTTATTTCTTTCAACTAATTCATCGTACACTACCAGTGTTCTACCTTAACTAAATACAGCTATTTCTTGCAGGCTTTATACTAGAAACATGGAAGAGCTCTTTCTTCTAGAATTATTAATAACATGGTCTCTTATTTAGCAAATACACCTAACTGATGATTTTGAATACTCCAGATATGTTGCACATGGTACCTGTAAGCATACTGTCTAGAGCTGGCTTTTTTAATTACATCTCGGGCCTCCCCCAGTTCAGTTTCTGGCAATTGAGTTCAACTAAACTGTTTTCACCATAGTCTCTAGTGACTTCTTCTTAACTGCAGCTTGCAGTTCTAGTACCACAGCCTTCCCATTCTTGGTCTGCTGGTTGTTCTTGGCACAACTACATCATTTCTGAAAATTTCACACTCATTGACTTCAGGGTCTCCATTCTCTCCTGATTCTCCTCCACCCTCTATAAAAGCTCACAAAGCTCTTTGGAGGCATCTTCATTCCACCCCAGCACTGCAAAGAGGATGGGGTGTTCTGTCAAATCCTGGGTTTGGTTCTCCTGCCCCTTATCTCTGAATAATCACTCCCCTGGTGCACTTAACAACTTCATGCTCATTGCTTACAGATCCACATCTCCACTCCAGGCATGAATCATTTTAGCCAAGCTAACAACTCAGCCTTTCTGACAGCTCGCTCTGGGTGTGCAATCATCAGTGTAAGCTTAATATGGTTAATCGTTCTCCCTCAGTAATTTCTTTTCCTAGCTTTGGCAACAGAGTCTTGCACCATGCAAGTGTTTCAGCACAGACAAACTTTCTACATTAAGATTTTTTTATTTCATCTCATTTCTTGAGACACCTCTTATTCTTGCTTTTTTAAGTCTTATGAAGTGTAACTCAACCAGTCTTCTGTTTGTAGGACTCATCACATACTAGGCCCTAATGTACTGACTGCGTGTTTGCTATTGAAATGCTGAGTATGAGAGGTCCTTTCAAATATCTCATGATACAGCCACCTGTCACATTTTGAGATCTACACCTTTGCTTTTTTTCTTTTACCCTGCTTAGGTGTGCCTTCGTGTTTCCCTGTAAAATGCTCCTTTGTTGTGAATCCTAATTATGCTAATAGCGAGATAATTCAAGTTCCTTCTTCCTTACCAGACTGTGTTCCACTGTTATGTTTTTGGGTTACTCTTAGATTATAAGCTCCAAGAGGAGAGAACCACCTTGGTAGCAAAGGGGTTTATGGTACCTGAGTAAAAATTCTAATTTGAATAGAAATATATAGAAATTAATAATATCTTGTCCTTGTATTATTCGATGGTACTGTACAGAGTTCCTAAATACTATAATCCTTCTATAAATTACACATTTTCCAAATAAAATTTACTTCTAAAGTACCCTGGCCAAGATTTGTCAATTCTTGCACATTTTGAATAATTGTGTACCAAATTATATAGTTTAATCTTATTTACTTACTAGAGCAGATGCATCCCATATTCCACAACAGTCAAGTAAAATGAGTACATACAACAAGTATTCTCAGTCTGGAAACCTGGGAAATCAATAAACAATTAATAAATACAGTATAAATTAACAGTTCTGAGGAGCTCCCTAACACTTACCCCGAAGCAGATTTATTTTAGAATACTGTTTTTGTAAATCAGCATCCAGTGCATTGCAGAGATAATGTCTACATATGCCACTATTGGAATATAATATGAGTGCCAAGTGAAGTGACTATGCTGTTGCATGAGCAGGGGAAAAAAAGGCTTTTTGCATACAGAGATTTATTTAAACAGTGAAGATTCTTGATCTATATATAAAATGTTATAAGTGTAATTGGAAAGAACTGCTACAGAGAAATATCCTGAAATTGCTAGAAAATAAAAATGTGAACTGGTAACTAAAGAACATTTATAAATACACCATGTAACCACTTTACTATACAGAAACATACGAAAAAAAATTAGGAAAAGGTGGCAATGATAGAAATAGCTTAAGGAAATAGAAGTTCTACATATTATGCAAACTTCTTAAGAAGCAGAAGTATTTTGACTTTTAGATTTTTTCTGAATTTAAACTAATGAGTTTGCTTTCATTAAATGCTGTATGGCATTATATATTTAATGTTAACACTACACTCATGCTGAGTGACATACCTGGTTTGTTTAAGAAGGTGCCACGGTAAGGGAAATAAAAGAAACCTGTGCTTTTCACCTTTCAGAGAAGTTCTTAAAGGATCCAAAATTGATCAACATTTTTATCAACATTTGATTATTTCTTAATACATCTTCTGCTGTCATCTACCTTATAGTTTTCATAAAATGGGAAAAAAACAGCACTGTGCTTTTTCTAGTCCTTCATCTATAGTAAGATCAAACCACTAACACTTCCATTATCATTCAGCTAGAAAATTATATTTTGGTCTACAGATCCTGTGAAAGAAATAGAAAAACTTCCTTTGGTTTGGATAGGTGGAAAATTACTTCTTTTTCTGAGTTGTTCTCACAGAACTGCTTAAATGGAGGCAAACTTACATATAAATTTTCACCCTAAACACAGCATAGGATGATGTCCACAGTTAACTTGGTCCAGTGATCTGTAGTCATAATTGGACCTAGAAATAAATATGGAAAGAATGGATTTGATTTCTAGATATATTCACAAACAGCTGAGCTACACAGCCTGGTTCCTGTCATACTGTACCTGCCCATGTATTGACACATATATAGATACAGATATCTTCCCTGCATAATGTCTCACCAGTCTGTGACCCAATCTGGTACATGAAATTCCTACATCCCAACTAGTAAACCTAAGCTTTATTTTTTAATTCTGCAAATATCAGAGGCTTCCTCTCTTCTTCTTCATCTGATGAAATCTCGACATGCTCACTCAGCTTTTCCCCACTGCATTATGAGGCAAAAGTTCCCATCACTTTCCACAACTTGCTTTCACCAGCTTTCCAAACTCATTTTTTCCAGGGAATGGGACCAAGACGGCCAGCTTGTTTCACCATGGGACAACTAGTAGGCTTAGGTTTACATGTCTTCCAAGTTCAGTTACATCTACTGGTGTGCACTGAAGATTGTCTACAGAGATGCCTTAGTTTCTCTGAAGCAATTTCTAGGTCCTTTACCCCTCCCACCTCATGTCCAGCTGCCTGGGACTCCCCCAGCTGTGGCTGAATGTGGATTTCCCCCTAAATGGGGAAGTTCCCCAGAAGAGACAGGATTCACAGAGAAATAAATGCAAGTCTCCAGTTGTACTGAGCATTGAAAAGATTCCCCAAGGGACTAACAGAGGGACAATTATTTTCTTCCCATGAACTACCTCCTCTCTGAATCTTGTGCTCACATTTCAGATAGAAGAAAAAAGAAAAAAACCAACACAAAAAGCAAAGACTGAAAAATATGTACAAGAATCACGATAGTCTAGCAGAGCATGCACAGTCAGAAGTGGAAGCAGAGATAAAAAGGATCATGCATGCAGATAAGACATTTCTGCCTAATACTGGTTTTGAGAGAATGGCCTGGACTTCTGGGAGCTCAACCTCAATAAAGGCTGAAGAAAACCTGAGGACCACATTCTGCTCTATAACACTTGAGAAGCAGCGAGGAGAGATGGAACTCTCAGGAAAGCTGGAACAGGGACAGTTGGCCCATGTAACAGCTTTCAGATCTAGCCCAAGTTATCTCTGGAAGAAGTAACCAGAACAAGAGGGCAGGATAGGTCAGTCCAACTGACCTTGGAAAGGGTCTGGCTGTGTCTGCAGATGCATTTTGTTAATGATGCCCCTTTGGTGAAAATGCTGCCCTGTTGCTTAGCCTGATTACAACACATGAATCCAGTCCTACTTCTGGAAGAGTCAATAGGAGTTTGACATCAGCGGGATCATGAAAATTGAGATCCATGCTGCACTAGACATTGTTCTATTGCATTTAGTTTAACCTCACTGAAATATGGATGAGGGCAGAAGAAAATCTCTTCATTTTGTGTAATTTTTTCTCTAATATCTACTACTTTGAAACTTCCCCTTTTTTTCCACTTTACACTATGTTCTGTCCTCACAATTCACACACTTTCTATTCTCCATATTCTTCTTCTTTCATTTTGGTTTAATGATTCAGCCGCATCTCAAGATCAGCTTGGGGTCAAGAACAGCTTCACATGATATGATGTGTGAAATGTGGGGGCATTTACAGGAACTTGGAAGCATTTCTATAAGCATTCCTATCAAGAAAGGAACATTGAAAAAAAAGAATTTGGGGTAGGGTTTTGGGGGTTTTTTTCAGATTAAGTAGTTTCACAGAGTGTCTTCAGTGGTTTCCCTTTGTAGAAAGAAAGAAACTAAAAATAATCATTATTAAAGCTGAATGGTAAAATCTGAATAGTTTCAGAACAAACTTTAATTACCTCAGTGCTTTTTGTGTCTGATAGTGACATCTTTTGTTTACACTGGAGTAGTGCAACCCATAGTCTTTAGTTTGGATTGTTGCTTTGATGGTTAAACTTTGTAGCTGCAATTCAGTAGATGTACATTATATAGCATGAATTCTTTCACCCATAATTCCAGTTTTGCCTTTTCTCTTGTGTTAGTGATGAAATGAAGATTCAGACAAACACTGAAATTAATAACTTACATATTTTGTATCTGAATCAGATCCTGAAGCTTCTCACTTGACATCCCATTTCCTTCCTTGTCTCTACACTGCATCTTGAGAAAAAAAAATTCTACTAGATCCTTATGCCACAGATACTAATCCATACTAAGTTATTAATTTCTCCCCCTATTTTAAGAAGGCATGACTGAGAAGGAGCCATAGGGAAAAAAAAATCTCTATTAATAGTTTCCTGTGGGTGTCTGTCAATATATCTTGTCACAGTCTAAATCAGGGACTGACTTTTATGTAAAAAATATTAAAATTAAAGAAATTAAAAATTAAGAACATGAATCTCAATAAGACAATTTTAATATTCTCTTCTTTTGCATGTACAGATATTTTAATGGTAACTTAATTACCAAAGAAAAACTGAACTTTAATCAATTGTGTAACCAAAAATCCTAGAAGGTACAAATGCTGGTCAGGGTAAAACAGTTATTTTGCTATTTTGCACTAAGAAACATTTTTATTTTTAAAAAAAACAATAAAGCAGTAAAATGAATGTCAGTTAGAGACTGAACATGACTTTACCCACACCAGTCTTGCCTAGAGAAATTTGGGTTCATATTATGCTCTCCTTCTCTTCAGATTGATGAAATAAGCAGTGAACAAACAATATAATGGAATATTTAGGCCCATGGCAAAGAAATATGACTCTTGTACTAGGTAGTGCTGCGAGATCACTGTGCAGGTGTTCATGTCAAGCCTTTTCAACTGTAATCTGTTTGTAATCCCTCTCCTAGAGTCTTGCTCCATTGTGGATTTGAACACACCAAAAAGTCTCAGTGAAAAAACACCCCAGATCCAGGCGGTGATCATGCCAAATGGCCATGCCTTGGTCTACCTCAGTGAAAGACCCAAGTCAAGCTCTGGAAGAGCCATTGGAATGCACCTTTTGGTTACCTGACACGCAGCCTAAGCCTACTGTTGCCACACCAATCTTTAGTACATTACTTATTTCAAACTGCTAGGCAGCAAGTTGGAGTACTAAATGCCATAGCAAGAGTAAATGCTACATGGTTTTATTCAAAAATGCTTACATTCTGTCTTCAAATAACTTTGCCATGTGTAGCACAGTTATGGGCGAAACCAGCAGCTGTCTCTAGTCTAATGCCCCTATACCAAAACCCCTCAATAGATTTGACTCTTCTTCTCCACCATCTGCTGCTCTGTTTCCCCCTCTACAAGTCACCCTGTTCTAAAGGCAAATTCCCAGAGACCTCTGCTTCCCCATTCCTGATGTCCTCCAGAAGGCATCTGCCAGCTGTCGCAAATAAACAAGGATTTCTTTTCAGACTTCAGACAGGTGGACCTTTCTTTCACCAGCCATGATGTGTTTCTCACTCTGGGAAACCAGTAGCTGTGTGGCAAGTGAAGAGTCTGCCAGTTTTTTTGCCGCTTGAACTCAAATGCAAAACCAGAAGAAACAGCCACCTTCTCCCCTTCCCTAAGTGGCCACACTGGACCTGTCAAGCAGACTGTGCAAAGCATTTGTACCCACACAAAAAGAGTGGAAAATCTCTAAAGTGCTATGCTAGGTCAAGAAAAGGGACCTCCTTGCAGTTGTATGTGCAACTCTACTCTGCTCTGAAAACTTTTCTGAGTGGGAGTAGTGAGACAAGGCAGAAAGCTGGCTTAGCTCCTGAGAGTGCCAGATGGGATCTGGAGAGAAAGCTTGTGATGAGATGCAAGCCACAGAGAACAACTTTCCAGGAAGGGAAAGTCCCAGAAACTACAGGGGAAAGAAGCCTGTGGGAAAAGCAAATCACAGTCTTTTCCAACCAAAATTAGCCTCACTTTAGGTATCATTGAACATTCAGTCTCTTGTTGTCCTGAAATACAGACGGGAATGACCAACTACCAGATACAGATGGGCGTAACCCTTTGAGATAATCTATATATGCCTTTCCTTCATGCCCAAGCCAAACATCTTCTAAAGAAATTCCATTGGCACTCTAGGGTTCACACAAACTATTTGCTATTGATACAAACATCAGTTCATCTACTTGTTGTAGCAGGGCCACAGTGATTTTCAAATCACTTCAGATTGGGAAACACACTAGATAATGATATCTATTTAAAGAAACATCACACAATTTCTACACATTAACCAGGAAGCAGATTCCTCCTAGCACACAGAATGAAAACAAAACCTTCCACAGCAGGGCCACTTCTATTTTCTTTGCTGCCATCAGTTTGTTGACTGGTCCCTGAGAAACTTCTCTTTACAACATTGCATTTTGCTGTCATTCTATTACCTCCCACTCAAAACCTGGAGGAAAGCATAAAATTATTAAAGATGATCTCAAATTTGTGTCATTTGCAAGATACCCAAAGCTGTTTTGCCATAGACTTCCTCTGAATAGTGCTGGGCAACTTGTTTCATCATTGTGCCAAGTCTAATGCAAGAACAATTTATTTTTCACCAGAGTACAGTAATATCAAATACTGTGCTAGTGGAGTAATTCAGATACCATAAAACAAACATAAAATTTTGTTTACAACCTTTTATGTGCACTTCAAAGAAAAAGTCCAGGTGCAGGGAAGAGGCGTTACCCTCCATTGGGGGCTGAGTAAGATTCAGGAGTTTTCTATCGCTAATAACCTCATTGTGACCTGTGAGCTGCAGGGAGCACGCACAGCGCCTTTATCATCCTTGTTACCTATTGCCTCTCACTTGCAGAGGATGTGGGTGCTGTGGGTTACCAGAAAACACTGGTAGAGTATGTTCCTCTTGCTTGAGAGCACAGTTCACAGTGAAACCAACTGTTCATGAACAATTCCATATCACAGCCTTGGACCTCATTCGTATGTGCATGGGAGCTGTCAAGCAAGCCAAAATGCAAGTGCAGGGTTGGGACCTGCATGAGAGCACTCTTGTCTCTAAGTCAGCCTCCCTTCAGGAACAATGAGCTGAAAACAGTTCTACTGCCCTGTGAAGGACTGAAAACACGTCAGGGATCTTCTGTCAGTTTTGGCAAATGTTGGCTATAAAAGTCAGTGTGGTGGTCAATTCAAACCATTCATTATGGATTCCCATTTAAATTAACTTGAAATAAAATTGAAGTGCAATTTCATTCAGGACTTTCTTCTCTAGATGACTGGATATCATCATTCAGCACATTAAATATTACTAATCATCTTCCTGTATATTTGGCAAACCAAATTCTTGGTAAAGAATGGAACTTCATAAATGTTAGATGATTACTTTCAACTTTGCCAGGAAACTCCTAAATTTACATAACTAATTGACCTTACTGTATGTTTGCAATATTTAAAAAAACAGTGGTTATTGAGTCTCCCAAGTGACCTCCATGAAATTAAATTTTCTAATAATGCGAGGGAGGAAAAGGAATTGTTTAGAAAGGAAACTGTGTAAGCCCTACAAATAAAAAATTGAAGAACTACAGTTCCTCTCAGTAAAAAACATCTGGGAGTCTACCAAACAGCCAGGAAAGGTCCCAGGTCACAGAATGAGTAGAAATGCATTAATTTCAGTTCAAGTTTTTTTAATTTTATATGCAGTCAATGTATCAAGCTTTTGGACCTTTTGGAAATGTGCATTATATAAATTTCGAGGAAATGGCTACCTCATCTTTGCTGCATTTGCTAAATGTAAATATTTAGCAAAAAAATCTACTTTGGGAAATAAAAAGATAATTCTGTGCTTTTGTGCAGGCCTTATACTCTGTCCTTACTTTTATTACATATGAGAGTACATGCTTTTCAGGTAAGTACAGGCATATGCACATATAGGTAGCGACTAAAAGGAAAATAAGTTGATACAAAATTAAGCCAAATTTATGCAACTGGAGATGTTCTGGCTTTAGTCTTACATAATATCTCAGTGGAGACTTGGGTGTGAATAAACCATGCCTGGCACACACCTGAAGCAACAAGGCAAGAAGAGGTGCCTTCTGTAACATTTGTAACATACCCAGTCCCCTAACTGCGCAGGAAGAATGGGAGGGATAATGATTTTCCTGGAGCCAATATGCCAGAGGGCAAATTATTTCACATGCCTCTAAACAAGAGGTGTCTTTAAGGGTCTAGATTTGCTTCACCATCAAGTGGGGACTTCCCTTGATGGGGTAATACCTAGCTTCTCTATCACAGTGATTTTCCAGACAGGTCTGAAAGGGACTAGAACAGCACCTACAAATCAGACCCTTGACATTAAATTGAATGAATTACAGAAAGATCAATTAAAAATTTCTTAGCACACTGCATCTGTGTAAAAAAAAAAACAAAACAAAACAAAAACAAAACAACCACCTACCAAAGGCAGCCCATCAGTACACCACTATCCTATTTCTGATCTGTCTTTGACGTCAAGATTCAGCTTCTTATGGTGAGCACAGAAGTAATTGGCAGAAGTTCAATTTGTATAAATTGTAACATATCAGCAATACAGTATAACTTCATGTGAAACATCAGCAGCAGACTTCCTCCTAGTAATAGTCACAAGTTGAACTCAAGAAAGATCAAGAGGAAATCATACCGGTTTAATTTTTTTAAAAGGACAATTAGAACTCAGAAATCAGCCATTCCAACCCAGAGGGCTCATGATTCAAGGCAGCAAGAATTTACACTCATCAGTAAACTTGAGATTTGCTCAGTTACCAGGAAATACCTCTGTATTTAGGCAAAGCTCTTCTAAAGCAATAGAACAAGAAGAAGGCAGTAAAATTGATACAAGACAGCATGATATACCTATTCGGATTTTTGAGGTAAAATTATGGATCTTGGCATTTTCTCAGAAATTTAGATTAAAATCACAATATAAGTGTGGTCAATTCACTGCCTGCTGGAAAAGCTGACACAGATTGCTGGGACCATGCTGGGCCCAGGGAGCACTTGTAGGGAATATAAGAATATTAAAATCAGAACTGTACAGCTTCACTCAGTTTCTGAAGAATTAAAGGAAAATATGTTAGGCGTAACATTCAGGAAGGATATCCAAATGGCCAATTTTGTCTTGTTCAAAGCCCTGGAAAGCAAGGCAGGTTACTGATGAAGAGATGGGTGTACTCAGGCAGCAACCATCAAGGAAAGAGCAGCAATTGCTTCCACCATTCTTCTGTTGTCCCAGGAGCATCTGAAGGCTTTCCTAAGCTCTACCATATTTCATCTCCCAGTTCTTCCATCTTTATCTACCTCTACCCAGCCTTGGCATCCTTGGGCTAGTACTAGCACTGGGCTGCTCCTGGCCAACATGTTCATAAGTCACCACAGGGAACATCGTGGCATTACTCATGTGTGAAACATTCTGGGCCACCAAAAAGGGAAGGGTTTTCTAAACAGGCATGGAAATGAAACAATGCCCAGTCACAGAACACAGATACAAGGAAATGAAGGCTCAGACAGATCCTGGACAAAGGGAGACCCACAGGCTTGGTGGTACTTTTGTCACTCATAATGTAATTTCATTACGTATGTGGTCCCTTTGCTTTCTCTCACAACTTCGTTTTCAAAAGCTTGTACAATACATGCACTAAGATACCACACTACTGATACACTGAGACCAGCTTCTACATGGCTGCCAGACTCCTCAGGATCTATCCCTTTTTAATCCCTTCATGCAGCCTCCACCATTTTTGTTGCATTTTCCAAGTGAGCTCAAAGGCTATTCTCTTCAGAGTCCTTCAGCATAACCCTCAGCAAGGCAAATACAAAGTCAAACAAATTCCAAAGTATTCAGCAGGACTTAGATACCTCCGCAGCAGCCTGACAGAGGAAGGAAGGAAGGAAGGAAGGAAGGAAGGAAGGAAGGAAGGAAGGAAGGAAGGAAGCACANACTGATACACTGAGACCAGCTTCTACATGGCTGCCAGACTCCTCAGGATCTATCCCTTTTTAATCCCTTCATGCAGCCTCCACCATTTTTGTTGCATTTTCCAAGTGAGCTCAAAGGCTAGTCTCTTCAGAGTCCTTCAGCATAACCCTCAGCAAGGCAAATACAAAGTCAAACAAATTCCAAAGTATTCAGCAGGACTTAGATACCTCCGCAGCAGCGTGACGGAGGAAGGAAGGAAGGAAGGAAGGAAGGAAGGAAGGAAGGAAGGAAGGAAGCACAGGACTTTTAAACAACTTCTCCTTTTTCACAAGCTCTTCCTGCAAGAGCTCTTGCAAGCCAGCATTGTAAACTGAGAAGCTGCAGAATCAGGGTACAGTTTGAGGCAATCAATTCACGACACAGGATTTTCACTCACAGGGTTCAGTATTAAGGTGGGCGGTTTGAAAAGCTTTTTGCTGCGTGCTTTTTTTTTTTCCCCCAATAGTTACATGGAAAAGACACTATAGAACAGACCTGAGCTCAAGCCCTCTATAACAGCTCCTCCATAAAAGGGTTGACTGACAGAGATTGTGAGATGTCTGTTTGTTTTGTAATAGAGACAACTACCAGGAGTCTTAATATTATTTATTAGGAATATTAAACTACAGTGTTCCATGGATCAAATCCTACAGAGGCAGCTACAGGGGAGGTATGTCCACTGAAGTTCTGTCACAAGGTTCCTCTTAGATAGCAACAGCAGCAGTTCAAATCCCTAGACATTCATCCTTCCATCTTTCAGATTACAGGTATGAGATAAAGATGTGAGAATTTTTCTGAATAGGACTTCATTTCCAAGGTAGAGTTTTGGAATACAGACTAAGATATGACTTCATTAAAAACTGGGTTAAAATCTTTTGGCTTCTGTTTTATAGAGGAGGTGTCTCTAATTGCAGCTGCACTTAGACTGTCTGCAGTAACTGTTGCATAGCTATTTTAATTAATGCTAATCTAGGCCCTCTTAAACTGTATAAGTACTTCTGACATTAAAAAAAACTGCCTGTAAAATTTAAGATATTTATGCATGTAACAGAAATGGCATCTTGGACTGCGTATGTTGGCTTTATAAACACAGGCTACCAAACAGTAAAAGCTGACATTATGTACTGAAGTAACTCAGCTGAGTGTTTAAACTTTGTACCCCACAGATGTTAAGAGTAAGTAAAGACTTGTACAGGTTAGGATGAGCCCTTCTGTTGACAAAACAATGTTTTCACTTATCAATAGTGAAGATTTACATCCAAGACTCACAGTCTTAGCTTCATGCAAGTTACTTAGTTTTGATTCTGGATCTTACAGAAGACTTGTTTTTGGTTTTCATGCTGACAGCTGTTTTCCTGTTAGTCCTGTACTATCTCGGAATGCAGCAAAGATTGCTCTATTTGGAAAATCACATACAGAGGGAAACAAAGGCTCACTTTCTCTTCTTTCACATTGCATGACATCACTTACATACAATAATTTCTCTCCACAGACCCACATTTTTCATTTAAGAACCAAAACTATTACTACAATTTGGCACATGATATTGCACAGTCCTGGGCTCTGGGAAAAACAGAGTTAATCTTTAAAGCCCAAAGCCCAAACTCGCACAAGCTGCAGCTCAACCCTTGGCTCTGCATGTCTTTCTAACTCTAGGGGAAGCCAGAGGAAACCTTCCTGAGCAGCATCTCTAACATATGGCAGCATTGCTGCAACATGATTTCTGCATTTTTGAGATGCTGCTGGCTCTGAGCCATCTCACCCTTCACATAACACGTCCCATAGCACGGAGGGGTTAATATGTTGTGTAACACATTTTCAGTCTAAACTACCCTTCTACACAGCCCTCACCTGTGAATTCTGCTGGGGGCCAGGAAAAAATGATGCAGTCTAGACATCTGACTAGACCACAGCCATTTCCTTCTCATCACACAAATTCTCCACCCCAAGAAGAGATCTACAGTGGGGTTTAGAGGAAGGTGAACAGTACCACTGTTCAGTACAAGTGCTGAGTAGGATGATATGGATATAAAAAAAATTGTCAGCAAGGTGCTCTCACCCACAGATCTTGGAGGCATACACAAGCATGTATTCCCACATCTGTTTCAAACAAATGGTATTTTCATCATCTTTTATATGAATCCCAGCATGTAATTGTAAGCAGGCAGTTTTCCAAAATACAGTTGTGTTGTGGAAATGAGAAACCAAATAATTGATGCTATGTACTACACAAAGAACTATCACGGTGTCATTCTTCTCCAGAGACCTTTCAACATAGTGAAAGAATGATTTTAGGCTTTATACTGCTCCAGGGTGGCAAGTCAAGCAAGGAGGCTGGATATGGCAATCAAAATGAAATTGAAATTTGTCTTTGAAAACAAGACTTTCCAGAAGCAATGTCATGAAGAGAAGACATAGGCATTAGAAAGTCAAGTATTAGCCCTCATCAGAAACCATAAGAAGAGCTTTAGGAGCATTTCCTGCCATGTGCATGCACACAAAGGAATTAGTCACTACATCACAAGGGATGAAACCATTACAACTAGTGAACACTGCAGGCAATATATTCACACAGCCTTTCTCCAAGTCATGCCCCAGCACATGTAAGGCTCAGCAAAAGTGTGGCATGTTTCCAGCAGGCCTGAAAACACCACCGTGCTTCAGAACATATTGCTGGGGAGAATGGTTTGACTAAATGCCTCTGCAGCGTAACCACCGACACCTACAAGGATAGGCAAGCAGTTCAGTGTTTGTTCTACGATATTGTTAGAGCAATGCTCAGAGAACTTCAAGTGTGATCCATAAACCATCAGGTTATGTATTCAATATATCCAAATCTGCCTGTACTGTGACAGATGAAGTAAAAAGTTTGAAGTCTGCCATGAAACAGAGATGTTTGAAGGAGAGCAGTGTAGGTGCAACTTGGTTAAAGGTTTTGGTAGAAAAAAAAAAAGGGAAGAAATTAGTTTCTGTTAGTCCCAGGCTAAATGTTCCTGCTCAAATCCTATCATATCACTAATAAAGCAGATGACTAGTTATCCACAGAGGTTTCTATTACCTTATTATTTTTTTAAACTCAATTCCATGACTCATTTACACAGCCTACGAACATGTAGTGCATATTCTTGTTCCTGTTTCTCTCATATTTATGTTTATTTTTTCATATCGTTTCTTACAGTTAAAATAACCTCAGTTGAAGAGATAACCCTATTACGTGGCAGCAAGGCCTCCTAAGATCAGCTCTAAACCACCATCATAATTTCCAGCTCTGCTGTGGAGCAACATCCGGTCACAGCAAAGGTATTCTTGAGCAGAGAGCATCCAAGCTTCGTCACCTTGGCCCCTTCTCAAGCAGGAGGGCAGAATGCTGTCAGGCTTCATATCACTTGTGGATCGTGATTCCCCAGAGAAACAGCAGCAGCAGGGAAGATGCCCTTCCTCCCCTCACTCTCCTGGAACACTCATCTTGGGCACTAACCTACCTTTTGAAATAAGCATTCATGATAACCAGGATTTTCATAAGTTTAGCCTTAAAGCCCTTCTTTCAAAAGTAGCTTTCTGTTTCTGGGTGCCTCATCTGAGCTTGCTCTCACGAGTGCCTATTGCCAAGGGTGCTCTAAGGAATATGCTGAGATGGGCTGAGTGGCCCTTTGGTGCTCCCACCCCATCTGTTTCAAGGTAGGCACCCAAAAATCAAGATAAATTAAGTGAATGACTGTTCAAAACAGGAGTCTATGCAACTTTCCCCTGGTCAAAGAGATTATCAGTGGAAGAAATGAATTGTTCTTACTTCCCATACTTGCATATATTTCCCTGACTGCCCTACCTCTAAACCACGATAATTTTTCATATTTGTGTATTCACTATTACAAACACTAATGCATACTTTTCCAGGAACAATTGTGCTATCATTGCAGTAGTTGGAGGGGGGAAGAAATTAAACATATCCTGCTATGCTATCTTCCCTCAAGGTAAAACTACAGTAATGAGGGATTCTGTTATGGAACATAGCAATTAAAAGGGAAAAAAAAAGGCTACGATGCCTCTTTATCAAAAAATGTATGGAGAATCCTTTAGTTCAGTGTTTGAGTTTGCAGAGAGAGGAGAGGGAAGGGAACTTATCTCTCTTTCAATTTTCTACTTGGGGTTTTGCTGTCAGCTTTGACTGCTGCTACATTGCTCGTCAGGTTGAGCCCCTGAACCACAGAAATTAATCCCAGAACAAACTATTTGGGCTTGTGAGATGCTGTGAACACAGGATGCTAGATGACAATAGGCCACAGAAAAGGTCAAAAAACCCAATGGGGGAAGCAATGCACATGTTGAGTGCTGTGAGAGTCATGCTGAGTAGCTCCACGGATAACTGAGTTTGGGGGATTTCTCAGCTCTGCTCATTGCTCTTGGGGTTTGAAATACTGCAGGTAGCAAAGAAGAAAGGGAGAGGGGAAGGGGCTGGGCAGCACAGATGTATGGCAAGGAAGTAATTCTCAAATGTGAGGGCTCTGTGACAGCAGTGGTGGATCTGCACGACTAGTTAGGGTGCTGCAGGGAAGTAAGTTTGTGCTTGTGCCTTTCGCGTAGGAGGTCTGGGAGCAAACGGGGATACCCCACAGCAACGTGAAAAAAAAGAAGTATGCATATAGCTGTATGACTAATGCCACTTAGTGCATGGGACAGACCTCTCTGAGCCATGCACGAGTCTTTGCCAACTATATCATGTAGACCAAGCTAGAAATAATCTGAAGTAATGGGGCACACTGAGTTGTGTGCATTTTAGTTCACATTATAGCAACAAACTTAATATTTCTCAAACCAGAACTCCCAAAACACTAAGCACAGGCAAATCATTGAATTAACAGCAACTTGTATGAACATGTAATTTTGCATTGCTCTAACCTCCACTCTGCCAGTTGCCAAAACCTTGTATTGGTCGTTCTGTAAAACTGTAACCTTCTACCCTTCAGGGCAGCTTACCAATCTGGGTTCTGCACGTGTGCTAGAAGAACACCTCCTTAGGTGGGAACACTTTCTCCCTTTCCGTGCATGGGGAGGAGGCATATATGGGTATCAGTTGCATTTCTGTGAAGATTACCTTTTCACACTTCTGATGACTGGGGTCCCGAGAGGGCAGGAGTAGCTATCAGATACAGTAACGCTCCAGCCTTGCAAAGGCTTACATTGTATATTAATATTATAAACCTAGTATTTACCCGAGAGAATCACAGCCCATGAGCAGTCCATGGCAGCGCTTGGGCCCTGACCTGGCAGGGGCTGAGAGGTTGGGACACAAGCAATCATTTTCCAGCGGGCCACCAACCAAACCCCAGCTGCTCCCCAGGACAGCCCCTTTGCCGGCTGCAGCCTGCACTGGGGCCATTGACAGAGAGAGAAGAGCCAACATGGACACCCAGGCAAAGAGGCTTCAGACTCAGGAGTCACAGGGCCACAGAAAGAGAGGTTATCTGCAGCTAGCCAACAGTAATGCAAAAGCAAGTAGTATTGGGAATATGTCTTGAATCATCTGCTTCCCCAACCGTTTTGGTACATCCCAAGGGGACAGCTACCAACAGGCCTCCACTCCCATACACAGAAGTCAGCACATATCTTTTCCCAAGCGTGCACTTGCTGATTATTTTCTTTTTCCCCTTCTACGTTATAGCCCAGTGATTAAGACTGGAATTGAAACCATGTCTCCCTGGAGAGAATTTTATCACAGGTTTCACACTTCAGGGCATCTCAGCCACCAAGCCCCACGAAACTGCAGAAGAGCAGGAGGTGAGGATGGGGGGAAGGCAGGGCACCTCCGTGCTGGAGAGACTCCCACCCGCAGAAGGGAGCTGAGGCAGCAGCAGCAGCTCCTGCACAGCACGGCTGTGGCCTGCTGGCTGGCCCTGGTAGTGCAGAGAGAAGTTTGGATCCCAGCTCCGGCTCCAGGGACTTCCCCTGTGTTTCACGCTACACAATCATTACCTATAAAATTCCAGGTCAAATCCTAAGTCAGAAAGTTTGCTCCAGGTGGATTTTGAGCGTAACAGATTTGACAACGCACAGTTTAAAGGGCTGAATTTTGCCCATAGGCAGATTGGAGGTGGCTGTATCTTTTTGTCGAGTCTCCCTGAGTTTCTAAGCATCAGTTTGCCTATCCATCAAATATAAATCATTATTCTTCGCTTGTATCAAATACTATGAAGACAATATCTGTTCTATGAGTAAACTGTTAAACGTACAGGTGAAACTCAAGGTACCTAGATTCTTTATCTGACATATAAAATAGACAAAGAAAGGATGGTGGAGGTAACAAAACAGCTGCTCAGCAGAGCCACTCCTGGCAAACACAAGAAAGGGTTTGATTAATTCCCAGTTTGTTTTGCAACTACCCGGATAAGGGAGAAAAACACACTGGTACGGGGGTGGATCCGCTGCTCCGCGCGGCTCAAGTCGTTTAAAGCATCTCACGGTGCCGTTCTCGGCTCTCCAGCACCCCCAGCTGGGCTTCGGCAGGACAAGCGTCGTCCTGACTATTCTGTCGCTCACTACAGGCTCAATTAGTTGGTGTCAGGGCACTAAAGACGATGAAACGTTGCTTTGCTCCTACTGAAACCTTAGAGACTCTGTTTCTGGCAGAAATTCAGAGGGGTCTCCCCCCAGAATTATGCCCTCTGCATAACATCATTCTTTTGAACTTTGGCTCAATAGTTGGATTTGTTTTGAAGCCATTTGTCACTGAGCTGCTCGCTATTTCCAATGCCAGGTTGTTAATCTTGAGGCTGGGCCACTGTGAGCCACTGTGTGTTAAAACAATTTTCATTTGATGACTCTTAGACCAGGATGGGGAGCTCTCAGATCACGAGATGGCGTGTTCCTGTACAGGACTTGATCCCATATTACAGCTTGATTCCAAGTCAACGAAAGGCTCATCAGTAACTGGAAAGCAATCACCAAGTTACTGTCATGGATACGCCCCATAACAAACTGCCAGGATGAGGTCATGGCACACTGAGCAAGTGGGTGCTCCCTCTTCATTTCCCTGGCTCTTCTCCTCATGTGGTTTGCAGGTGCACAGAGTGACCTGTCAGCAGATGTTTCAGACTAGTACTCTGGCATGCAAGAGGAACCTGTAAAAATTCCTTTGGAAAGAATATCTAAAATTAGTTGCTTCTGAAATACATAATGTTACATAACACTGGACTCACTAGAGGCAGCACCTTATGTACCTTCTGCTGCCTCTCTGCGGTTCATCAGCTGTATAGAATTGTTATCTCCCTCCACGACAGACTCCAGTCAGCAGCTGGGCTCCTTTCCAGCATCACTTTTCAACTCTAAAGAAGCATCATCTTTAATATGAAAAAGAATGCCAACATGATGTATGATCTTTTCTCCATAATAGACAAATGTAAATCTTACATTAGGGATAGAAAGTAACTTTGATGCACTATGACTATTGAAAAAGGTCTCTCAAGTTTTTGTTTCATCTAAGGGAAGAACTACTGGCATGGAAAATCTACTTACTCCGTTCTTCACCTCTTCTCTGAAAAAACCCACAGCCTTTAAAACTCTGTTTTGAATTTGTATTCAAAGTCAAATAGGTAGAGCTGTAGAGTATCAGCAGATTTTAAAGTATCTTCTCAGAAAATTATGCTCAGATGTATTCAAGTTTTTTAATAGCACAGCTAATGTACTGCCACTCTCAGTTCAAATAGTCCATAAAGTACTTTGCCCCGAAATTAAAGTCCTTATTTATTACCTCTTTAAGCACCAGTTAACATTAACTACACTCTATGTTTACATTAAATATTCCACAAGTAGTTGAGGGCGAGTGCAGACACTTCCTATTGCCTTTTGCTATCACAAATGGGGTAAAGAAGGACAGTCACATTTAGCAAAGATTCTCATTATTCAGATGCAAAGGCAAATCCTAGATCTGCTGTGCTTTACCCACAGAGACTGAGTTCATAGTCAGATTTGAAATTTCAGCCCCTCTTCAAAAGAGTATCGCAGGCCAGACTCCCCAGCCAAAAATTACAGAAGGGATTAACAATTTGAAAGGAACAAATTTGTATTTGAATGAATTAGTCCTCTTATACCCTGGCAAAAATCTGCTTGCAGAAGCTGCAATTAAGTTTCAAACAGATAAAAGCCTTAGATAGATATTTCATTTACATACTTTCACAGTGTTAAATATTTAACATCACAAAGTTTAAAAATAAGCTAAACAACTGATAAGAGATGTTTCCCAGAACACTATCCCTGCTCCTGGTTTGATTTTGATTTAGTGACTGTATCACAGACTTGTTAACCCCAGAGGTTACCATTTTCAATTTCTGTTACTCATTACCATACAGACAGGTTGAGAAGAAAACAGTGAGAGGCTGTTAGTCACACAGTCCTCCTGCTTCCTTCCTTCCTGTTGCACAAGCCCATCAGCTTTTCTGCTCTAAGGAGAAAGATCGATGTAAGAGCGACTGTCATCTTTATTACCTGACAAAACAAGCCTAGGAATAGCTACGGTGTTATTGCGACACGTGTGGGGGTGCAGACCTATTTTCTGTTGGATATTATTTCTATTTCTCCTTTCTTCTTCCTTTTCAGTGCAGAACCACAGTACTCACTGATTAGAACTGTTTCCCCAGTGGCTGTGTTCTCTGCGAAAGTCACAGAAAACTAATCTTAAGTAGGCTGTGTCTTACACTAACGATTTGTTAGCATCGTTTTTCCTTGCTGCTTATTATCACTGTCAACAAAGGTTCTTAAAACCTTTTGTCTGGGACAGAATCTGCATTAGGGATTAAATGCTCGTCCTTGGTGGAAGCTTCACTTCTCCTGTAAAGGTAAACCCTCGCACAGGGCGCTAGAGGGCACAATAAATATCCTTTAGATACACAGTATCTTAAAGCCTTAATATACCACTCCAGAAACGGAACAATGTGTACAATAAACTTCATATTAATCCTAGGAAAAGGCGTAAGAAAAGCTAAAGTAGTTCTTGCACGGTTATATTCTAATATATTTCATTCATTCTAATTAATTTCTTCTCTAAGATAGACAACCATACCTTGCACTCTAACCCACAGTATGTAATGTGTATGAAGAAAATGCACATGCACACACACAAATACGATATTAGCATTCCCACATGAATTTATACAACAGCTATTATGGATCACAACATTGTGTGCTGTGTCATCTGATAAAGTGGGATGGGGAAACTTTCATCTAGTTCAATTGCTGAAGAAATCAATCAACCTAAGTGCTGCACGTGTTTGTACTTTACAGTGGCATCTATAATGCCTTTGATTGTGTTTATGACTCAACTCATTGCTGGCTTGAAGCAATGAACCTGGCTATTTCAGAGTAGTTTAGATGGAAGTGCTGAGCTCTGCTCTCCTAGATCCAGTGACAGTGGGAATGGCCCAAAGCTGCACGAGGGTACGTTCAGAGTGGACATTAGGAAGCATTTCTTTACCAATTATTCAGTGTTGTTTCCCTCTAATCCACCCCAAGGGATTTATTAACAAGAACCTGCGTTACCCTCACCTTCTGCAGTGGGTCACTACAGCACCCAACAGCTGTTGCATGTTAAAAGTTACAGCAATTCTTGACACAAAGACTGGAGCCTTCCTGTTCCAAGGTCATCTCAGTGCCTAAGCAATAAAATGATGACTGCTTTCTCCCTTTTCCTTCACCACAACACAAGATATTCTTCTGCAGTGAAACAAATTCAACAAGAACTGATGATATACCCCCTCCAGAATAAATAACCTACAGTTTGATGTGGGGATCACTTTTTAAGAATGGATGTTTGGTTTCCCTCAAGTTGAAGACAGAATTAAATCCAACTCATGAACTTTCTAAATAAGTGGACCAATAAACAAATACTGCAGCTGTACAAAAAAAAAAAAATATTTCTACCCTCCTCAGCTGTGTCCAATGCCTGCCCCAAGAAAATCAATAGAAAATCAAGTTTCTTTATTAGATTTTCAGAGAATAAAAGTTATTCATCTTCTTTAGAGGGTTTGAGGCTACAAATCAACAGTAAAAGTATTTTAGATACCATTAGGGAAGTGTACCTATAATATATCTGAAGAATAGGATTTAAGCCACAAACCTCTGCCAAATTCCTCCAATAGGTGAGTCATTCATAGAGCACAAGGATTGTTTCTAACCTATACAGGAACTAAGACCAGCACAGTGTTCTGAATGCTGCTCAGGAGGTTAGACAAGTGGAAGTTATTTTTAGTCTCTGTGAACCTTAAGAGATGCTTAAGGGAGACAAACCAACCCACTTGGCCTAACTTTTAAAATAAAGGGCTTTGAGCTGACTATCACCACACAGGAGTAAAATCTTCTAATTATGACCAATAAATCCACACAGACATCAGCTCAACACTCCATAGCAGCCAAAAAAGTGCAAATTTTACAGTAGGAATTACTAGGACCACAGAGTAGAAAACCATCGGTCCACTAGGTATATCCAAGGCATGTCCACAGTGTGAAAACAATACGTAGAGCTGGTTCCCTCACTTCAAGAAATGATACAGCAGAACTGGAAAGGGGCAAAGAAGAGCACTGGGAAGGACTGAAAGTACAGAGGAGTTTCTGAACACAGATAGCTCCGGAAGAAGAGTCCTGGAAAGAGGTGATTCAGCCGGCACACGCCACAGGTCCAAAAAATCACCAGCGGACAGAGGGGAAGAGCACGGATTGACCCTTCACTGCCACTCACAGTACAAGAACTACAGCTGTGGGGGGTATCAAACGAAACCAGATGCAGAGGGAAAAAAAGCCAGAGCTGCGGCTGCAGGCGGCGCCGATCCTGATCCCGCCCCGCGCTGGCGCGGCCCCAGGGCCGGCCCGCCGGAAAGAGTTGGACTCCGTGATCCTTGCGGGTCACCTCCCGCTCAGGATATTCCGTGATTCTCTGAAGGACCGCTCCCAGCCCCGCCCTAGGTGTGCGCCGGGCCCCGAGGAGCAGGTAAGGGCAGCCGGCTTGTGCTGGGGCCGGGGCGCGGGGGCCGCCCCGGAGCCGATTTCCAGAGGGCGGCACGGGACCGGGAGCTGCGCGATGCGCCCGGCGATTCTCCTCGCACCTGTTCCTGATGTTTCTCACCAGCAAATCTCTCACTTGAGTTCTCAGGCAGTACCAGATTATCAGGAGACAAGCTCCCCGGCGCTCCCCAGCAATGGCAGGTAAGAGCAAATGCGAATGAAAATTCTGCTCGCTCCAGGCCTGCGCGCTGGGCACCTCCGGGATGGGGCCTCTCTGCCGTGTTTGGTTGCGACGCTGAGGTCTTAGTTTTTCAAACGACTGAAATTACCTCAGTAAGCGATGCCTTGGAAAACTCCGGTCTCTCTAAACACTGTGTCCAAGTGGCCTCAGCTCTATCAAAAGGGAAACAATCCAGCAGCTTTGCAGAATCAAACCTAGCAACTTGGGGAGTTTGTCAATCTCCAGCCACTGAGCTCCCTGTTTGCTAGGAGCTGGCAGGAACAGCAAAGAGGTGACTACTCCTGATATTCCAGAATAACATATATACAGGGCTTTAAAAATTTTGTACGCATGTTGAATTTATGATAGCATTTGACCTGCAAGTTTTATTAGTCTTTTTTGCATAGCCCTTGTTTCATGGACACTATGAACCCTGGAGAAATAATTACCCCTTGTCATTTAGGTTAATAATGAGCTGTTGTTTCATCAAATAATTAATCTTGGCTTCTACTAGTTATCCCTGACACCGTAAACTTGCCTGTCACTTGGCGGGTTTTGCTCCGGACTGTGCATCCAGAAGCTGTGTCCCAGAGAAACTGAGCTCAGGAGATGCCTGAGTTTTGGTCTTGACAGTCAGAAAGCAAGAGCTGCATGTTTTGCAGACCCTGTCATTTTCAATAATCCCTATAAATTTCGCTCTCTGGTTATCTATAAATAACTGCTACTGCATACAAAGTATTTCCTCTTTCCTTGTTGGCTGAATAGGAGGGGCAGTGTTTTGCTGATGTAGGGCAGTGTGACCTGCTATGGAATACCTCATCTGTCTACTGAGTTCCAACTAGGAAAGCCCAATGCAGCACAGAATTGCTGGGCTGGGCACATCAGCAGTCAGGAGTCAAATGCTGCCACTGTCACTCTGCTTTCACTGGTTTTGTGCCCCTGGGAAAGACACTACAGAAAAAGCAAGGAACAAGCTCCAACTCTACAGACACTTCTGCATGTGCCTCCTAGATTCCAAATGGTCTCCTGGTTTTCTTTCTGCCTCCAGGGAAGAAAGTCCTGATAGTCTATGCACATCAAGAGCCCAAGTCCTTCAACGGATCTTTGTTGAAGATCGCTGTGGAAGAACTGACCAAGCAGGGCTGCATTGTCACTGTGTCGGATTTATATGCCATGCAGTTTGAGCCCAGAGCAACAAGAAATGACATTGTTGGTGAGACCAGCTGAAATATACCTTTTTCAAAAAACAGTGACTTGCAATCCCCCCATCAGGTATCAGAAGGCTGAAAAAAGTCTCCCTGAAATCTTACTCATGCTGAACAACCCCAATGCTCAGTCTGTCTTGAAAGGAGAGGTGCTGCAGCCCTCAGATCATCAAGAGATTGATAAGAGACTTATTTCATTAATAAGAAACTTATTCATGAGCAGACATCTGCATTTCTAAATGTCCACTCCTGAACAGAACTTTGTATCACAGTGAGGTTACTGACAGGGAAAAATGCATTAGCACTTGTCCATAATCAGTGTCTAAAGTCCATTTCTCATGGGGAGGAAATGCCTTCAGATACCATTCTGAGACTTGCTACAGTTTAGTTCACGAGGCTACTAGTGCCCCTGTCTTCTGCTAGAGACTGATGATGTGCTAGGTGAATCAGTAGAGCTGGCCCAATACTGATTCCCTATCCCTTGGTGAATTTCCCAGTTATAGAGGCTGGAAAGCAGCTCCATAGTGCTTCCAAGTGCATGATGGCCTCAGTAAACCCTAAGGCAGAGGCAGAACAAGTAACAACATTCTCTTAAATCTTCCACCTGCATCACCAGAGTCCTGAGGCAAGCTAAGGTCTCCATATGGCACTTCCTGTGTGGCTACAGGAAGGTGAAGGTTCAGAACTCTGAAATCCTACATTCCTCTCCATTTTAAAATCAAGTCACCATCAGCTGTGATGATACTGAATATCCACCAAAGACAAGAAAGTAGGAAAAATGGAAAGCAGTAACTCAGTTTAGAACTGTAGATTGCAACCTATATTTAACTCTTATCTGGCTCTGATACTGGACACAGGGCAAGGAATGCCTGTTCACTTCTACTCACAGGTCATCTGCACAACTCAGAAGTGTTCAATTACAGTGTGGAGACCTGGGAAGCTTACAAGACAGGAGCTTTGTCCAAAGACCTGGTTGAAGAGCAGAAGAAGGTGCAGGAAGCAGACTTGCTGATTTTTCAGGTCATTATTTTAAACAGAATGCAGTTGAGATGTTCACTTTATCTCTAGGTAATGGTACAGAAAAAGGTACAGATCATTAGTACAATTACCGGGGTCATTACTACAGCAAATCCAGTAACTGAGTAGCACAATGATGCAGGTTGAAACAACAGCAACCGCAGGAACTCCCCAACACTGGGCCAAACTTCCTGTCTGCATGCACAATGTCCTATGTGACCATGGATGTCAGGCAGGCTGGCAGAAAGCAGAGCAAGGATTATTTTCTGGGCAAGGAGCTGGGGGCTGCCAGCAAGGTCAGGGAACTGGGCTTTCCCAAGTAGACTGTTCTCATTTGTTGCTGAGTTGCAGAAGCACTACTGGGAATTGCTAATGGATCTGTACAGCTCATCTCTATTGCCCACTATGCCAGCTCTGTCCCCAGTGTCTGCAAACCCAAAGAACTGTGAAGGGAAATAGTAGCCTTACATTTCTTTGTGTGCCTGTTGGCCTTAGACATGGCTTGATGGCATGATGTCAGCAGGGTGTGAAAGTAAGTCTTAAGATCCCCTGGCATTTGTCAGCAGACTGTCAGATCAGAACTGATCACCAGATGTCAATCCTGCTAATAAGATATTAGATTCTTTTGCATTTCAGCCATAGGAGACATGATTCTGTATAGTCTTAAATCTGAACGGAATGGCACCCTCCTCCTCCATCAGATTCCAGCTTTAATCTGGATGGCAGCCCTCACATGCCACCACAGTGTTAGTGTGCTGTAGGTGCTCAGGTCTGGCCCTGAGATTACTACAAACAGAAAGCGCTTCAGCTCCTTTTGCCAAGCAGAGTTACTGCCTCTCCTGACAAAGAGCTGGAAGACACGTACAGGATCTGAGCAGGTTTAGGGGACAGGATTTGTCCTGTAAACCAGGCCTAAGGGTGGCCGAGACTCTCTGTGCTAACCAGGTAATTTTCTCTTTGCCTAGTTTCCCTTGTTTTGGTTCAACATGCCTGCAATCTTGAAGGGCTGGATGGACAGAGTCTTGGTCCAAGGCTTTGCTTACGATTTGTCAAAGGCTTATGATGGTGGTTTGCTCCAGGTATGATTTTTGGACTTGTTTTATTAAGGTCAAGGTTTGCACCGTGTCCTTTGGGGCCTTGGTCCTTCTTTTCCCCTGTAGTTGTTTAAAGCTCTCACTTTACACTATGTTGAAGTAATGTATCAGCCCTGCTTCACACAAGGGTGTCAGCCATATAATTCCTTTTCTTTAACCTATCTCTTCCCAAAGACACACAGTCCACTGTCTAATTGTATGACATCAATCTTTGCCTTAGAACTGCCAATCCTTGTAATGTCTGGGAAGGAGAGGACACTCCCTCCTCTAGAAATTCATGCTGTCCAGGTTACCCTGAATACCTCTTGAACTGTTTGGTCCCTGTTCTTCAAACACATCTAATTCAAGCACCACTTTCCTAATTCTAGGACAAATTATCCCTGTTTTCTTTCACCACGGGAGGAACACAAGAGACGTATTCAAACAAAGGTATCAACGGTGATATTCGCTATGTCCTGTGGCCCATACAGGTATAATATTTGAACACTTGATTGTTGTTTATGTCAATTTTTATTATTCCAATTATTTTTAACAATTGTTTTATTGTTTGTTTTATATGAAATAAGAAATAATGAAGTTGTCCATTCCAAGGATCTGCAAGTTGTAAACTGTTACCTAAAATCCTGGGACTACTTTAAAAGTCCACTAACTTTTAAAGTTGTTTTGTCCCCCTTCCTTCAGCTTGGAATCTAGAGAAAGCTTATGCTGTCAGCCTTTTTGGTTTCCCTGCTGTTACAGGATTTCCTTTAGCTCAGCCATGCAGGATTTCTGTACCCCACGCTTACTCAATTCAGGTAGGATTCAAGGCAGGAGGGGAGCCACACAGTACCCTGGCACTAATAATCAACACACAAAAGTTAGCATTCCTCTTCTAATTGCTACTCTTTTATCAGAAGTACCAAGCATGGTTTGCGAAATACAGGTGGTAAGGGAAGTTTTGCCAGCTTCTTCCTGATACAATACAACGGATGAGCTAAAATTCCATGGTCTCCTCCTGATGCAGTTACCAGCTGCCTGCTTCTGAGGAGCTGTTCAACTGCAGAGCTCACAGGTCAACATGGCAAAAACGTGAAACACAACTCTGAATTCAAAAATATACACAGGGAAAATGGCACATTGAGCTGATTCCACAGGCACTAGCCTTCCTACAGGATCATTTGGCTAAGCCAGAGGCAAAAGGTTAAAAAAAACCCATCTTAGAAGTAGATGTGAAACACACTGCAGTTAGAGAACAATCTGAGGAGTTTCAAACTGGACAATGAACTTTTGGCCACCTGTGATCCTTGCAAACTGAACAGTGAACACCTGCCAAAGAGGACAGTTCTGTGGGATTAACAGCAGTTAAAAATAAATTCCACAGAGCAGAATAACTGAAGTTGCCCTTATCTTTCAGTGTCTTGTATGCCCTTCTGCTGAATGCCTTTAATAGTGACTGCCTGGATAGGTAGTGAACTTTTGCAATTTATTTTCCTTCTCTTGATAAATGTACAGATTTAGAGAATCTGACTGATACTGGATCAGAGAAACAGAACAGACTTGAATCTTCCATGTTCTTCAAATGAAAGTAAAAGAGTAAATATTTCCTGAGGCATTTCTTTCTTTTTTTTTGCATCCAGCATGGAATCATGCACTTCTGTGGTGTCAAAGTCCTTGAACCTCACATCTGTTATGCTCCAGAGCATGCCTCTGAGGAGAAGAGGAAGGAGATGCTGACTGCCTGGACCCAGCGTCTGAAGACTCTTTGGAAGGAAGAACCCATAGACTGCTCTCCTGAGTGGTATTTCAAGTAGTGTTCAGATATTAAACTACTGAGAGAAGATTTGCGTACTCCATTCTTTTTGATGTTCTTCCTATCTAAATACCTGAACACTAACCTCCTAATCCAAATAATTCAAAGAATCTTGAATACTGCAGCTAGCAGTTTAACTGACAATATAGCATTTATATTCACTGATTCCCAAGGGATTCCCTTCAAGGATGGGTGCAAAACTCTCTGTGAAGTTCTCCTTGCTCACATAAACAGTGTCATGCTGCTGTTTGTGGTTGATAACAGTCATGATATTTCATGGCAGATTATACCATTGTTGCTTGTCAAAGAGTAAAGTACATGGCCAAATTTATTTTAACGCTTTTTGTACCAATTGCCACTTTTTTCCCTTTACCAGGGAAATACGGTGCCCATACTCAACCTTTAAAAGCCCAAGATTGATTGTGAGAGTGCTACACTTGAGCCTTGGAGCAACAAAACCAGATCACGAGTAGTGTTGGAAAAGGATGTACCGTTGCAGAGAGTCTTAAACAACTGGAAACCCTTATGGGCAGCCCTAGGCTTCTCCAGATATTTACAAAGTGTTGGAAACCGAGAAGTTAAAACTTCCACAGGCAATAATGGATTTGATTACAGCCCTGGAAAGAACTGAGGTTAATGTGATGACAAGACAAATAGACCTTAAGCAAACAGAATCACACAGAAACCTGTGCTCCTATAGCTATAAATAAGAAAATGTATTGGGTGATAAGGTGAAGGGTTTTAAGTGTAGTAGTATGATTTTATAGTTTAAGTTAAGAATTTAGATGTTATAATAGAAGTATATAGGTGTACGTGACTTAGCAAATAATTGGTTGAAAATAGATGCATTGCAGTAAAAGTGACCAAAGGTGATAGGTTATCAAGTCAAAACAAAGTTTTGTGTTAATTGCTTATTGGGCCAGAAAGTTATAAATTGCCAGGTAAGCTTGTAACCTGTGACTATCTCTATTATGGTGAGGTGTTACTTAGCTCTACGGCCTCTGAGACTGATGCCTTGTTTGTTATTTTAAGTAATAAATTGCATATAACCGTGATAGTCCCATCTCTTTAATCAAAGCTCCGACGTGAAAAAAGTAAAAGAAGAAAAAGACAGTGAGAAAAAAGTTATAACAAAGCATTATTAAAGCCATGACAGATACCAGAAAAGGGGAAAAAACGTATTGGTATGTCCATGAATTGCCTTCCTTTGTAGACTACAGCTCCCATTTGTAAAGTATGCATCTTCCCATAATCAAAGTAGAGAAAAAGAGCAATCCTGTCTGTTGCCTGCCCCCTCACACCAGTCAGTGTTGGTGTTTGCTTCCTCTCCAGCATCAGCATCAATGGGCTTCCTTAGAGATGTCCAGCACCAGCAGCTGGTAAGGCAGAGCACCAGCCTGAAAACCTGCAGGAGCGCTGTCTACGGGTCAGGATCTATGGGACAAAAGGACTGTCTGGCTCTTAATATGCAGGATTTTTACCTGGAACTGTAGCAGGATTATTTTTGTGCTTTAGAGTTGTTAACCCTGTTTGTGCATATGGCAAGGGGTGGGTATCTCACTGAATTTCTTGCTTTGACCAGCTCACCTAACTGCTTCCTATGCACTTGATGTTAAAAGAATGTGGCCTCAGTAAGAACCCGTCTCCTGAGTCACTGTCAAACGACACCTAGGCCTCCATGCATCTGCCGTACCTGCTTCGTGGCAGTCTTGTCACACTCCAGCTTTACTGTTCCTTAGGGACTATTTGGAGAATAAATGTGCTGAACCTAGACTCTGGAGGCTCAATGTAAGCTGATACACCAGACTGGGAATTGCCGCCTCAGGGAAAGGGTCACGTGTTCCTGTTTGCTCCCATATGAACGGCCACCTCTAGCAGAAATACTTCCCAGGAAGCAGAGCTGCCCCAAGCGGTTGCAGATGTGTGCTGCAGGGCACCTGAGCCAAAGTCCTTAGGTTGCAGAACCAGGAAATTTGTTTTGGCTCAATAGCTCTGTGATAGGAAAAGGAAAGTGAAAGGGAATAAGGAAGAAAGTATTATACATCTAAGTTGTGGTGAAAGCAGATTCATGCCTAAAAGACTTAGGGAGAACAACTTAAAGTTACCATGAGAAATTTGAGGACAAATTTTAAAATTGCATAGAAGAGAAATCATCCTTCTATTCACTGTGTTCAGTTAGACTATTCAAGACTATTCAGGAAAGAAGGAAATTGAGGTGAAAGCAGAAGTTGCAACTGTCAAACCAACATTACTGCTTTGGATCAATTGCAGAGCTTAGTGGGGTTAGCCATTAGATGAAGAATGCTGGACAGACCTGTATGTTGAGGATACTGTGCTTGGCACCATCTGGCAGACACATGCCAGCTCCCACACACATGGCAGCACTGTTTGAATTAGATAGCTGAGATTTTTAGTACAAAGTATGTGAATGGTTGAGATTAATGCAAGTTCAGTTAAAGTTAAAAGAAAACTAATAGGTTTATTAAATTTTAATTAATACTAAAATTGAAGACTTCTGCTCAGATAAATTCATTATCGGGAAAAGCACTAAAAATGTACCAATCTTTTTGTCCATTTCAAGATAACCTTTCCTTCTTCTCAATCAGAATTAAGCCATTTCTCTTAAATTCAGATTGCATTTCTGGATCGGTTTATTTTCCCTATTCATTTAATGAAGGAATGTCATAACTGGCAACACTGACCTCTAACCACATACAAATAAATGCCAATTTCTTTCTTTGCCTAGTGTTTGTTGGCAAATCACTACTGAATGAGACTGACACCTTTGAAACCAAGCAATTCTTAGAAATTCAGCCATTTCTCTTCCTGCCCTCAGACCACACCTTCAGACCCATACACAATGCAATGCTCAACACCAGAAGAACCAAACCAGACAAACCAACTAACCAAAGAAAAAGAAAAAAAAACCCCTCAGAAGTCAAATGCTATCAAAAGATTGATCAAAAGATTTCTGTAATATTTGGGATTGCAGACCAAAACTGTACAATTGGCCCACCAGAGAAACCACATATGTATCTGCATTTGCTTTATTTAGCTGACAAATGTCCTGGACTCTCTGGACTGCAGGTTCAGTAATGCTCTCCTTGAGATACCTCACAGTGTGGATGGACACAAAATTGATGCATTCAAACTACAGTGAGCTCAGTGTGGCAATTCAGCATTTGGTCCTGAGTCTCCTCTTTACAGTAGGTGTGCTCAGCCCTTGCATTGGGAGCTGTCAGAGCATTAAGCTCCTGTTCTGTCTCAATACCAGCTGATCCAGAATGGATGGAAAACAGGAATGTGCTGGTCCTGCATCAGATCCACTAGTTCCACTGTCAAATTTATTTTTAGGGGAAACGATTACACTATTTTTTTTTTTTTTTTTGCAAGGTCTTGGAAGAAAGCTCTTTGTTAAGTTTGTCCAACACAGGGCAGTCTCAACACCTAAAGAGAAAATTTCCCTTTGAAAGTGATCACCAAGGCTGTTCTATCTCTCCAAACCCACAGCTGCCAGCATCCTTCTGTGTCCCACCTGTCTTTCCCATGAGACACCTTTCAGAAAGCTGGAAAGGAGGAGCCCCCTGCTCCCGGCACATGCACAAGGCACAAAGCAGACGGTGCCACCCCTGGAAGAGCAGATAAGGGTAGATGGATGGTTTCGGAGTTCACATACTGCGTTGCTAACCCTCACAGGGAGAAATGAAAGACATACTTTGTTGGCTGCTATTGCCCTACCACGTTGATCTGCTGCTACTCTTCTATTAGTGCCACTTTAAAGCACCGTGGGGAATGCAACAGATACCCAGAATAGGAAAGATCACGGTAAAGACCGTGGGACACTCACCATCGCCGTCTTTTTCACGGAAGAACGGCAAAGGGATCGCCCTCATGTGAAAACGCTGTATTAACAACACACCTAACCTCTGGAGGAGGATGAACTAGGTGGTTTACAAAGGGCAATCCTTTTGGTTATATATTTCTGCAGCTGTCCCCAGGACTGTCTTCTGTGAGAGTGACTCTGTTGACAAACTCCTGCTTCCGCCCTTCCTGAACAAAAATTCCCCACGTGTCCAGCTTCAAATCTTCCATAGAGAAAGGCATTTCCAGCATGCCTCGAAATCCCAGCTTCTGTCAGTCTCAATAACGTCGCCAGGTTTTCACAGTGTGATTCATAGCGTGCAGAGGGCCCAACCAATGGCCGAAACCCTTTGCGGCACCGATCTGGGTGCCCAGAACGCTTAAGTGGCGGCGGTCGCCGTGCGGCGCCAATCTGGGAGCCCGGAGCGCTGAAGGAGCGACTCCCCCTCCAGCCTGCGTCATACGCACCGTCTCCCAGAAGGCCCTGCTATGGTTACTTAAGTGTCGTTCCGGAGGGCGGTGGTGACAGGCGGCAGGAGCGACGGGAGCGTGGTAAGGCAGGAACGCCGGGAAGGGGGGCAGTGGGAGGGGGTCGCGCTGCCTTGCCGAAAACCAAAGCACCGCGGCGACCCTGCCGTGCGAAGGCGCCGCTGCCGGGTCGGAGTGGCGGTGCCCGGGGGGCTGCCGGGGTGACGGGCTCCGAGGCGAGATGGCCCGGCGGAGGTGCGGCGCTACATCTCCCCCATCCCGCCCCACCGAGGAGGGTCTCCTGGGCACGGGGGAACGGGAAGCGGGGGAGCGGTGCGTACGAGAGGAAATGGGCGCGGCTGCAGGAAGCCGCCGGGAGGAGAAGGGCGACATGGCAAGTCAGGGAGCGAGGAACTAGGCCAGAGTAGCCCCGCGTTAGGGCTTCCCGGCCCCGCGGCGAGCGGACGCTTCTGGCGCTGCCCGCCCTGGCCGCCGCGGCTGCGGCGGGGCCGCGCTGGGGCTGAGCGGGAGCGCCCGGCAGTGGCTCCCAGGCGCCCGTCTCTGACAGCCACGGCCCGGCGCGGCGCCGCAGCCGTGACAGCCTCTCCCGATTCCCATACGGAATGCACACTTTTGTGCCCAGAACCGACTGTGACACCCTTGCACGGGTACGGGCCACTGCACAGACCCCATCCTTTCCTCTTCCCACGCTGCCCCTGCTCCTGTGAAAACCTGTGTTGCCTAACACCTTTGTTTCCCTTGTATTGGCTTCTCCTCCCCTTCCCACGGGATCCTTTCTGTAACCTGATGATGATCTGACACAGGTATTTTCTTTGCTATTTCCAAAAGGAAAAAAGAAAAAAAATCCTTAGTGAAAAGATGCATCAGCTGAAAAACCAGAGCAGAAAGGAAAGGTTTAGATGGAGTGCATTTATGACAGTTGTACAGCAACAGATCTGAGTTGCCCTGACAGCTTTTGAAACATCATTCACACACGCAGTATTTTTGTTATCAGCTGTAGCAACTCTTCTATTTCTCACATTACTCATTTGGGAATACCAGCTTTGGCTTCTCTTCTTTATTCCTTTCCATTACTGACTGATAACTCTGGCCACGAGTTTTGGCACTTGGAAACGTGCTAATGTTCTCCAGTTAAAGTTTGTAGCACCTCTGAGGAACTTATGTGCTGTGAGCATTATTAGACTACAAAGGCTGCAATCAATGTTTTTTCATTTTACCATGCTAATGTGCTCAGCACTCCTCCTTAACCGTGCAGGTCCCATCAGATCTGCATCAGATCAGTTACAAATTGTTAGAACTGAGCAAAGCACTTTTGAACAGTGATTAGGGAATATGACCCCATGACCTAATGCCCAGGGTATGATTCTTGTGAATTTATATGCCCTTTAGGAGTTAGAGGAGAGGACAGAACCATGATGTTAAAAAGAAAAATGCCACAAACCCACTTATTGCACTTCTTTCCTTCTCTAAGGAACTTCTTTCCTTCTCTAAGGAACTACCTTCTGTGAGGGTAGGCTAAATCAAATTACAAAATTTCTGTTCTCTTAACCATAGATACATACTGTACGAATTGGTATGTCCTAAGTACTGAGGATACACATAAATTACCCTGTATCTCAGTAAGAAGCAGTAAGGTTGGAATGAACCTGAGTCTTTGAGCTTCAGTCCTTGATTTTTTTTCATCTGACATTTCAAGGTATCATAAGCCAATATCTCATGTTAAATAGTATACCAGAATAAGTAGTCTTTGCTTTAAAGCCTGACTAGAGATTGTTTTCCTGTGATATTCATTCTACAAAAAAAACCTTTGGGTTTGAAATAAGTCATTAGATCAGAGAGCTTCTATTCAGAGAACCTCATCACTTAATAAGACCAGCAAAAAAAGTAGTAGCATCCTACCATGCCCAAGGAGGAAGGATCCCTCCCACCTCATAAGAAAATTCCGTCTTCTTGAATGTTACCCAGCTCATTATGTATCAAGATACATTATGATTTTAGAACTTATTACTTCTTTTGAATTTCCAAGACTTCTGGTTATAGTGACTACATATGGCTTGGTAGGTCATTAACAATGTGAATAGGACCAAGGTTCTGTATTGTTGCAGCTTTGGGCAGAGCTGTTTTTTGCCAGTTTATTTGGTATTGAATGCCAGTCCCAAGCTATCAGTGGTATTAATGCAACTTTTAGAGATTTGCCATTCAGAAATACACATCTACTTTACATTCACAAGAAAAGCACATGCAAGTCTTACAACTACTACCTAGATGCATAATTGCTGTTGGTACAGAAAAGTTAACATACATAAGTGACTTCAAACTAATTCTTGAAAGGGAGACCCAGATAAAGAAGCAGGATGTTAGTTTATGCCACTTTTGACTCTCATAACTGAATTTAGGCCCTTGTATGTGTGACATCCACCTCATCTGCACAAAAGTGAGTAGTACCACCCTAAGAAATCCAGACAACCATCACCAGAAACTTCCAGGGAGATGAAAGCTCAGCTATGAAAGCAGCAATGGCACTGCTATGAGTCATTCTTAGCACCGCTATGAGTAATTTGTTACCAGCTATTTGGTTTGCTGCAAAGGATTTAAAAAAAGAACCCAAACCAACCGAAAAACACATCACAACAAACAGAACACAAGAAAAATTTCCTCTAATCATTATTAGGCATAGGAGGACTTACCTTCTTACTAAGTGAATGCAGCCATATCCTCAGTCCAGTGCATATAATGCAGGCTAGCACTGCAGCAAAACAAAGCCTGCATCTTTTTGAAGTCAGGAAAGCCAAAGCAGAAAAGTCTGAAGAGAGGACACTGCTCTGAGTGTAGAGAGGTTGTTCCCTATCTGTACTACAACAGCCCCTAGAGTCTCTATATGTACTTTGAAGAGAAAGTTCTTGCTCTAACTCTTCTACAGGCACAATTTATTTATTTTTTAAAAATTAAATTTACTGTTCCCTGTTTTGGCTTGTCCGTACTGAATTTATCAGACCATTTCCAGCTCGGCACTGAAATGTCTCTCTTCCCTCAGACACTACTTTCCACACACACTAGCTCCTCAGTTCCCAGGCTCCCCAAAGAGGCTGTGGTAATGAGGCAGTCAAAATTAGGCTGCAGCTGATGTTCACAACAACATTAAGCAATCTTTTCAGTTAGATATTTGATGATACAGGTGCACAGTAGTTTACAGGAGTTAGCAGTCATTTGTTGGTCTGGAAAAACTTGGGAGTCCCTTTGCTATGCTATTTAGAGCTCTTAGTTACCCCAACGAGCCAATCTGCTCTTGCTGATAGTGGCACTTCGAGGTGGTGCCTTTCTCCCAGCTCTGTCTGTATCCTAGTTACCCCAAAATGAGTGGAAAATGAACAGCCTTGCCAGTCTCTTGGACTTTGTCTTTTCTCAGCAAACTCTTTCTTTACCTGATGTAAGGTGCTTAAGTTAAAATCTTAGTGAGGGGGAAAAAAGCAGAGCTTGTTGGCTTGCACCAGTGCTAGCAAAGCAGCTTGCTGGCATGTGCTGAAGGGAGGGGCTGGCCTGGGAAACATATTAGGCAAGACAGTACCACACCTTTATCAAAGGACTAAAATTATTCTGGCCTCTGCTGGCGTTCACTTATCTACTACTTATCGATTATATACCTATTTCATAGGATCCCCCAAACTCTCTTTTTGTCTTGATGCGTTTAGGAGTTACTACAAGCTTTCACATTTTCTTTGTTCCTCTTCTTTTTAATGGGCAGAGAAGTTGCCATACATATTCTTTCTTAGCACTTGTCTCCTTGAGTTCCTGTGCAAGTAAGTTTCCCATAGAAGCTGAGTCCTTCATTCCACCCTCCAGAGGAACCTTTTATTTGGTTGTTTGCTTTAAGCTTTAAGCAAACCCTTTAGAGCTAGGTTTGCAAAGATGCCTAAAAGGTAGCTTAGAGTTATATAAGAATCTGGGCACCTGACAGGCCCATGTTCAGGCAATTCAGAAAACAAGATACCTATCAGAATCGTTAGGCACTACCTGGCTTTGGGATCATGGCTCTTGATTTTTCTGGGGTTTGGATTTTGCACATATGAAGTGTAGGGACAGTACCAATCTACTGCATATTGTATGGATAAAAACTGGTTATCAACAGCACTTCGAGATCCTCAGGTGAAGAAACGTTTTTACATTAACCGAATATAACTGTAGTGGGTTGACAGGATAAATCATTGTGATCTTTAGGTCTGATTCTGTGAGAACCACAGCATTTTTGGTTTCCAACTGAGCATTCATAAAGGTCATGAGAGTTTGTTTCTGTCCCGCTTCTTAAACTTATTTAGTGGAACAGCTAAATGCTTTCAATGACACTTCTCCTTCCTCCTTTATACTACAGGTCCAGAAGCACAAGGGTACTTGATTTTGTTTTAATTGCTAAGCCACGAAGACTGCAGCCATGTCTCTGGAAGACATCCACATGAACACCAAGGATTTGCAAAAAAAAAAACAATTAGATGCTGGAGGATTTGGAACAATTTCTCTATGCTTTCATGAGAAACATGGATATGTAGTATTAAAAAAAGTGTATACAGGACCGCAGCGTAATGAGTAAGTTACAGACCTCAGTTCTGATTTTTATTTCAGTTAGTCTAAGTCCTCTAAATTCAATTAAGATAAACCTAAATAGAGTGTAATAATTTCGCGTCTTTGGATTCTGGAGATACTGTATGTGGGAGAAATAAGACAATGCTAACAGCCGTCCTGCAAATTTTCCTTTTTTCCCTTCTCGAGACAACTTTTTTAGTTTTAACTCATTGTTCCAGTGAAGTTCCTGGTTTTTGTTACAAGGTGAGCACTATCATGAATTGTTAAGAATCAAGAGGATTCTTGCACACTTAAGGAAATGCAGGAACTCAGTAGCCACACAATATCTTGAAACTTGCAGATATGTTTTCAGTGAAATTATCCAACTGTCGATGTCCACTAGGAACACACATAAACTACCAGCAGGACTCCAACCCCATGTGTGTTATACCAAGAATGTAACTTTTTCTCTCTCGAGAAAGAGCAGAGTGAGCCAAGCCCACTGATTTAATTCAAAGATTGAATTAGCTGTTGATTTCAGTGAATTCAGGTCACATTGCAGCTCTACTACCTCACAGCCATAACAATACTAAAACTCTCTCATGAGTCATCCACTAGAGAAGAGACAAAATTTCATGTTTTTTCTACTTTGGGTTATGATAAATAAATTAACTGAGGTTTTATTTTGCTGGTGGAATGCAAATTAAGAGATTCTAGTAGTCTGCAGCCTGCAATGACAGTTTGGGATGACCACAGTTAAAATGGACAAGACTGGCAAGTGTATTTTTGGGTTTGTGTTTTTGTTTTCTTACTACACAGGCTCATAAGTTTGTTATTTCTTAAAATATTGAACCAAAGTCTTTATTAAATTTTTTAACTCAGCCTAATGCAAACAAAACAACCAGTTTCTTCTCTAGTAATATGGATGAACACAGATGGAGAAAGCAGTTTCCTTTTAAGTCAGAGGGCAGGAAGGCATTAGCAAGCAGTATAGTTTCAACATTTTCTTACATCCTTTTGTCTGATGACTAGAACAGGAACAATAATAAAAATACCACCCCCTCTATTCATTATGTAAGGGATACTATCCTTTTTTAAGACCCTTAGTGAGCTCCCAGCTATGTACCTGTGATTATTGATGGGTTGTACTGAAGCCCAGGTAAAGAGTTAGGCTTTGAATTCATACTAAACCAGTAATTGTTAGCAAATGCTGTCATCATTTAGTGTGTGTGTGGTTCCCTTGTAATAAATCCATTTTGAACATGAAGCCCTTTGGAAACAAGACCTCTATAAGTATCCTGTACAAGGAGTAGTGGAGTGGATCTTGATCCTCCTTGTTCCAAGGCTTTTTCAGCCCTGCCCAGATCTCACCCCAGTTCAAAGATTTGGACATCCACAGCTACCAACAGGAAGAGTGCTTATGCAATTTCTGAAAAGCAGTCCTTAAAATCAGGCTGAGCAGACAGTCTCTGTGTAAGGCATTTGAGCAGAATCTTAGAGAATATAACCTGGCATGAACAAAGCTGTATCAGTTCAAAATCAGTTGAAGGTATGGTTAATCTTGCAGGGGCTCTAGAGCTGTTGACATTTTTGGCCATGGTTTTCATCATGAATCAGTGTGATTTTCATCCCTTTGTTCTTTCTAGGCTGGCACCTTAATTCAGTGTAATTTCTGTTTTACAGGTACAATGTTTCCCTTCTTGAAGAAGGCAGGATTATGCGCAGACTGCAGCATGACCGTGTAGTAAAACTACTGGGTGTCATTTTGGAAGACGGAAACTACTCACTTGTGATGGAGTATGTGGACCGGGGAAACATGATGAAAGTGCTACAGAATGTGAGCAGTCAATTACTTCATCCATTAGGGCTGATAAGCTGCTTGAAAGGGACAGGATGTTACTGCCATATCCAGAGAATGGTCTTTAATTTCTTATTCTTCTTTTTGTATTAAAAAGCCAGTGGCAGCACTGCCTTCTCTAAGAGACAGCAGACAATGACAGTGGCTTTCCTGTGCATCACAGAGGAGCAGACCAATTACAGATTAAAAAGTTATAGAAGTGTCTGTAGAGATAGGTGGAGAATTTGCTAAATATGTGGCAAATATTTATAAATATGGAGTGACTCTAAAATTACTAATGCCAAAATTTTGATCCAGGAAGGACCTTAGAACCATAGAATATCCCTAGCTGGAAGGAACCTTGAAAGATTATCAAGTCCAACTTGCACAGGACAACCCCAAAAATCACAAGCACTCTCTGGGCGAAGAATCTTTTTCTAATATCCAACCTAAACGTTGCCTTATCCAGCTTCATGCCATTCCGACAGGCTCTATCACTGACCACCAGAGAGAAGAGATCAGTGCCAGTCCCTCCCCTTCCCATCAGGAGGAAGCTGTAGACCATGATGAGGTCAGGCTTCTCCAGGCTGAACAGGCCAAGTGACCTCAGCCCCTCCTCATATGGCTTCGCCCCAGATTCTTCACCATCTTTGTGCCTTCCTTTGGACACTCTCTAATGGCTTTTTATCATTGTTAAATTGTGGCCAAAACTGCACACAGTATTCAAGGTGAGGCCATAGCAGTGTGGAGTAGAGTGGGACAATCACCTCCCTCAACCTGCTGGCAATGCAAGTTTTTCTTACCATAGCTTAAGCAGAGGTACTCTTGAGACTGAGGAGCTTTTTTTAAAGATTGAGTTTTAATTTGATTGTTGTAGTTGCATTTTTTAATAGATGGCACTTCTTGTTCTTTCTTTTAGCTCTCACTACCTTTGTCAGTGAGAGGACGTTTCGTGCTGGAGATCACAGAAGGAATGCTTTATCTGCATGAGCAAGGCTTTGTACACAAAGACCTAAAACCAGAAAACATCCTTGTGGACAGAGACTTCCACATTAAGGTACTTGTTAGAACATGAATGGAGAAGGCTGGTGATTTGGGTTGAAGAACCCATTTCAGCCATGCTGGTTAGAGTTCCTAACGTGGTAGGATTGTTAGATGAATGCCTTTGTAGTTTAGCGAGCTATCGCTAAGAGAGTGTTAGCCCTGGATCGCTGAATTGTAGTGGCCTATATAACCCCTGAGTCTGAGATTTGCACAGTATTCCCCCAACTGTGGAAAAAAAAAAATCACTAAGGGCATTAAAAAACATATTTTGAGAATTAATGAGCTATAAATAACAAAACAACTAGAAAGATAAAACAAATGTTAATACAGAGTTTGAAACAAAACAGAATGTCTTATGGATAATGTCTTTTGTCCTTTATTGCTGTAATTTCTCCTCCTGCCTTCACCTCCTTCCTTTCTTTTGCCCGTTATCTTTTCCTCTTTTGTATCCCTCTTTTCCCATAGTCATAATTTTAAAATTACATCCAGGAGCTACAAAAAAAAACTGCATCAGGACTACTTCAAAGAATGGTTTATAAGCCTATTCCAAAGCCCTCCTGGTTAACTTTAGTGGGGTTTTGGATCAAAACAGATGTAGAGGCTACTGCGGAATAAACCTGAGGGGAATTTGTGCAGCAGTCCTCATCAAATATCCCGTCTCTGGTCAAGGTGAGTTGTTGAAATTATCACCCCATTACAGTTTGAAACTACAGAAAAAAATTCTGTGAAGAGAGCTCTTGTCATTTTCTATTTCTCACACATAAATTAGTGAGAAGTTCTTTCACAAGGTTAATATAGTAGCAAGTGCAGTATGAGCAGCTTGCAGATAAGAATTATAAATTTATTTATTTTCCAAAAATAAAAACCCCATCATGATCTGCTTTAAATGTAAATTGTATGAAGGGTTGGGTTTCAGCTTGCTTATATGGACAGGACCAAACTAGGCTATCATCACATTTCATGACAAACTGATCTGGAACCCAGGATCAAATTCAGAATCAGATGAGACTTCCTTAAGTAGCTTGATCAAAAGTATAATTTAAGGTAGCTTTTGTATGATCTGCTTGAATGTGTCTAACATTGTTGATAATTAGAAAGGGAAATAGTTGTTCCAGGAAATTGTAAATGTAGAAAGATTTATGTCTTGTCTATCTATATCTATATATCTTATCTATAAGATTTATATCCTTGTCTATCCCTAGACCTTCTCTCACTTGCAGACATGAAGCTGGACTCCTACTTCCTCAGCAGAATGTTGTCTACATTTTCCTCTGAATACACAACCTCTAAATGTAGCCCAAGGCTTCAGAAACTCAAGAGGAACAATAAGCTAGCTAGAGGCAATAAGAGAGAAAAGTGAGTTAGAAGTGAGGCAAGGTGTCACCTCACTTTTATCTGAGGTAATTGGGTTACACAACTCTGTTTGACAGCTGCCTGTGGCCAAGAGAGGCCCATTTTCTTTCAGTTTTCCTCTCCTGTTGACCTCCTGTTCCCTTGTGTTATCACTGGTGCTAATCTGAACACCCTGCCTTGATTAAGGAAGCCAAACCAGCAGATTAGCATTTACCTTGTTGGCAGTGCTACCCTTCTGTTGGGGAGCACTTGGTTCAGCAAGCTGCTTGACTGCCTTGCACTGGGTCTTCCCAGGTAAGTGTCAGTGCTGGAACAAGAGGAGCAGAGGGAGCACATAAAAGGAGACTGGGGGAAAGGAGGGAAGAATTACTTTCTTCACCAGCAGCCATTAGTCTAGTTGCAAAACTGCACATTAAAGTTTCAGTAATGTCACGTTTTCAAGCACACAGTACCCAGGTATCTCTGCTTTAACTTAGTCCATGCTATTCTTTTCCATGTCTCTTTGGTATACACACAGCACATAATTTTAGATCCTCTTCTTCCCCTTTTCTGAAGTAAGAGCTAAGGAGGTTGAGTTAAATGGAATCTAAATGGAAAGGGCAGTGAGGGAGGAAGCATATCTGCCCATCTCATAGACTGATTCTAGATTTGAATCTTAGATTCTTCTCATATGAATCTTCTGTTCTTCCATGAGCACTGCAAGCAGACCTCAAATATGATTGTCAATATGAGCGAAACCAAATTTCTTCTATCCTCGCATTGTACAAGTATTCCACAATCAATAATAAAACTTCAGCCTAATGGCTCGCAATTGGCAGTGATACTTTATTTAAGACAAAAACCAAACCAAACAAACAAACAAGAAAAAAATCAAATAGCTTGTTTATTTAGGACAAAAACCAAACCAAACAAACAAAACCAAGAAAAAATCAAATAGTTTGTTTTCCTTTCTTTAGTTGTATTTTTTCAATATTTAGTTTTTAGATAAGTTATTACATTAGTATTAAGTCTTGATAAAATTGAGCACTGCATGCAATACTTGTTTATCTCCTCTTCATTACAGCACTAGCTTTAATGTGTCTCATTTTTCAGATTGCAGATCTCGGTGTTGCCTCCTTTAAGAACTGGAGTAGGCTGACCCAAGAAGAAACTGTCCGACAGAAGCAAATCAAAAGCACTTGCCAGAACAATGCTGGGACTCTTTTCTATATGGCCCCAGAGCATTTACGCTGTGTTAACGCAAAACCAGTGGAGAAATCAGATGTTTACAGCTTTGGCATTGTGATCTGGGCAATTTTTGCTAACAAAGAGCCATATGAAAGTACGCTGCTTCTCAAAGGATGCTATCAGAAAAATAAGTTACAAATATTAAGCATTTAACATTATAAAATTAAGATTAGTAGATTGAATCACCCATGGCCTAGAATAGCATCGGTTTGGCACCTCATGGCCAGTGACAGGAATTAGTTGCATCATTCCTGAGTTCTAAGCATGGACAAGAACATCTGAATGAAATGCTGCCATGAGCTGAATCTACTCACATCTACATGGTGTGGGCACAAACCAGACTTGGTGGCAGAAATTAGGCAAACCTCAGGTGGGCCAGGATGGAAACTTTGACGGACACTGTTTCCTGAGGTGGACTGGTTCCGTGTGGAAATGGGAATGATCCCACAGTCAGTAACCGATTCTCAGCTGCGTGGTGTTGATTTCTCAACATGCACCAATGGGCTTATGTAGAACAAGAGAAGCCAACTGTGGAATTCCAGAGTAACATGTTTATAATTTTGATTGGATTTTTTGCTAATGAAATGGCTAAATGTTGCCTGTGTGGCCATCTTTGTGTTCATATCTAGTGCAGAGCTGATGCACCTGAGAGGCAAGTTCTAGAGAGCTACATCTGTCACCCTTACTCACACTGCACGTCTTACATATAAAAGTAAATCCATTAATCTTAAAATAATTCTCTAATCCATGGAAGTCAGGGCAGCGGATTCAAATTCACTAGTTTTAAAGATTTGTAGCTGTAACCTGAACATCTTTGAAATCATATTTTACATATCCACAAACACACAGGGAGCCACTTCATTGTTTCTTTTACCTACGGAAAAGTAGCAAAACCCATGAGCAGAACCTGATAGGAAGTTTTATTTTTCAGATGGTATAAATGAAGCCCAGATTTGCTTTGGCATCATAAATGGAAACAGACCAGACATAAAGGAGATCACTGATAAATGTCCAGTGGAAATCATTGACTTAATGAAGCAATGCTGGGATGAAGAGTCAGAGAAACGCCCAACCTTTGCAGGTAAGGCATTACATTAGGATTCATTTTTGTTTGTGTCCATTGATAGTTTATAATGCAGCAAAACAAACCTGAGTATTTTCCTCTTGAAATAAGGTGGGCAGTTTTTTGAAAACTGAAATAGAGATTCACATGTTCTGTAAAGCATGCTCTCCGTACTATGACCAAAAATGGGATCTGATCCAGCATTTACAGGTTTGAGAAATCCTAGTAAGTGGATGGAACTAATTAAGACACTTTATACCTGATAATTTCTCTTCAGCATAGTATAATCTTATTGCTGAAATTTAGATAAAAACTAACATCAAGGGACATACTATAGCTTGACCATGACTGGATCCTGTTCAAAATATTCTAGATTCAAAAGCTGTTCTAGTTATTCTCCCATAAGCAATCCAACTGACTTTGACTAGCTGATCATCCTTTCGTATGGTCAGATGCCAAAACGCTTCCCATCAGTAGAAGTCTTGGCTGAATGGTCTGGGAAGGAGACTAAGAGCATTCAGCAAATAAGTCAAAATTTTCTATCTTGTTGTCTCCTCTTTCTGCCTCAATATAGAGTGCCAGTAAAAAAAAAACAACACACCCCAACCCACACAAAAGACCCCAACATGTAACGGGAGACTGAGGTTTGTATTTAGACAGGGGCACCAACAACTTCATATACAGCAGGCATTTACTTAAATAGTCAGAGGAAATTTGTATACTAGGAGGAACCCACCTATTATCTCCGTATTTAACATACATAGTCTACTGCTAATAGATTAATCTTATGCTTGTATTGCGTCTTAGCTCCTTATTTTCCCATATGCAAGCCAAGGAAAGATCCTCTCAGCTACAGATCGTAAACAGAGATTTCACTCTAAAAAGCAATGCAACAACAACAAAAAATCCCTAGAAGTCATCCTGTTCTTGTTACTGCTTTAAGACTAAATGTACCATGTAAACAAATTCCAAATGTATATACAACTTTCCTGTTTCTGACTTCATAGAGTCTTTGTTCAATCCTTATCCATCAAGATCATTAACAGTACAAGTCACTTTTACTTTCCATTGAAAACCACTTTCACTTAGTTCTTTTCTTTTTGCAGAAATCAGTGAAATATACAAGCCATTTTACTATGAAAATCTAGGAAAAAATATTGAAGAAGATCTGAAGAATTTAAAAGTGAGTAGCTTCCTAAGCATTTTAAGGTGTCAGTTCCCCACATTCCTTCTTCCCAACCCCAATTATGGTCAGATTCTGCCACTTTTAAGACTAATCATGCTTGAATGACATGATTTCCTTCTGTGATAAAATGTCTGGATTTGTGAATGAGGGGAGAGCAGTGCATGTCCTTTATCTCAACCTTAGGAAGGTTTTCAAGACTCTCTCCCCAAAATACTCTTGTATCCAAGTTCAGATGTTACTGTCTGGCTGAGCAGAAGAAAACAGGTTGGATGGCGAGTCCCAGAGGAGAGCAGTTGATGGGTCCTACTTCACCTGCAAGCCAGGAGCAGCTGCAGAAGTGCAGGTGTCTGGGACCTTCCCTGGTTTACTCCTCTGTCAGTGACCTGACAGAAGCAATGGAGCACACATAAGGTGTGCAGGTGTCACCAAACTAGAAGCACCAGTCAATACAGTCACAAGGACAAGGCTCACAGCTGCAGGCTGGAGGAATGTGGCAACAGAAACCTTGTGAAATTCAGAAAGGACAAATGCAATGCGCGGCACCCCTGGCTTTAGTGCCAACCAGGGCCTGCCCAGCCAGGGAGCAGCACTGCTGAGAAGAACCTCAGGGTGGTGGTAAGCAGTGACCTGGGCACCAGCCACAGCCTGCCTGGCACCAGCAGTATCACAGGCAGCAGATCTGCTCAGCACTTGTTAGTCCTGCCATAGGAGATGGGCCTGTTTAAGCCCAGACATGCAATGGCTTTGGGGGACATAAAGAAACTGCCCCTATGTGTGAGGAGTTTATTGAGAAGACAGAACCAAGTTCTTCACAGCAGCACATCGTGTGAGGACTAGAGAAAAGAGACAAATACAGAAATAAGAGACTCAAACTGGATGTAAGAGGGATACAACCCCAAAACTTTCCCCTCTGAGGACAGTAACGCAGTGGCACAAGTTACCTGAAGAGGTTGTCTGGTCACCTCATTAGAGGTTTTCGAACCCAACTGCACGAACTCTGAGCTACCAACTCTGATTTCATAAGCAACCATGTTTTGAGCAGGAGGTGGCCTCAGCGTTCTCCCAAGGTCTATTTCCACCTGAGTGACACACTGATTCCATGATACTTTGCAAAAGCTCTTCATATATCCATTAAGTCTCACTCACGAAATAAAATGTTGTTCCTAGCAATTCAAAAGTGGCAGAATCTGATTTAAAGTAACTGCATAAGTTCTTGGTAATTTTTGCCCTGCCTTCAGGCAGTGTCTAATGAGTTTCAGCCTGCTTGAGACCAGGAAGCTACAGCACAGTAGTATCAACAGGTAAAAGTTAAATTCAGATAGTTTTCCTGAGTGTCCAGGTTGATTTCCCTTACTTTTCTGCCTGTAAGTTTAAAAATTATGATAAAAATAATAATTTCCTGACTTAAAATAAGAACTTCTTGAACAACTGGGCTGATAAGGGAACCTTTTTATCATAGCTTTTATGAATTTAATCACTTGACTGTACAGACTTCACTCACAGACAATACAGACAGTATTTTTAACTAAGAAAAAAAATAAACTTCCTTGTGAAACCATTCTTTCACAATTTTTTTTTCAAGTGCTTCCTTCTCACCAAGTTTTCAGTTGTGGAAATGAAACTTAACTCATTTCATGTGATGTTTATGAAGCACCAGTAACTGTTCAAAAAAGCAACAGTTCTGCAAAATGGAACCGATGAAACAGATTTCTTGGACTGATTTGATCAAACTCCCAATGTGAACTGTATATATGTCTAATATATGATAGCAGTCCCAAATCAGGACCATGGCCACTTTTACTAGATGCATTAGCTCTCTGCAGATACACTTCTCAAACCATAGGGACAAAATGACTATTTAGAAAATGGGCTGTGAGTTTATTACTTTCTCAGGAAGGAAAGCATCCATTACAATCAGGGCACAGACTGTGAATACTGGATCCAAGGCAAGTCACTATGTGAATTACTAGTATAGCTTCAGTAGCAACATGAGTTAGAGGATTTGGGCATAACCTCCCTGCTGCCTGCCCAGCAATCATGGAAGCCTCCTAACTAAAAGAATCACAGAATGGTTGAGGTTGAAAGAGACCAGAAGTCATTTGGTCCAACCCTCCTGTTCAAACAATTCCATTACTCAAGTAAAATCTAAGGACCTATGGTTGTAATGTGTGTTAGAATGTCACCTTTTGCTTTTGGAAGGAAGTCGATTTTTTGGGAAGAGATAGATAGGAACTGTTAATTTTTAATCTATGAAAGTACTTCTTGGGTTTAATTAATTAAAAAAAACCACATGAACTCTAATTTTGGAAATTATTTTATGAGTAAGCAGCACTTGGGGAAGTTGAGAAATAATTTTTCCAGGTTAAAAAGAAAAAAATTACTTCCAGCAAAGTAATGGGAACATCAAAAGAGTAGAACAGGAATAGATTTTGCCTTTGCTCTGGTGAAGTGAGGATGAGGGTTATGGAAAGGAAATTGCACTGCTGCTTTCTGAAAATTTCCTCTAAACTCCTCGTTCCTACTATCTTCATTAAAAGTCAGTGTGTCTATACCTGAAGTTAATTATTTCTCACCTCTTCTTCCCTGTTGATGAATAAACTTATTAAATATAGATCCACAGAACAGGATGCATGTTTACTACCTTTACCTCAGCAGCACCCCCTCACCGAGATTGGTTGCCAAAAGTCTGGGTATTAAATATGAGTCAGACAATCCAGAGCCACTCTGGATTAAGCTCATACTCATGTAAGGCAAGGGTATTGTTTGCCCAATTCAGAGTATTATATACTGCAGTTGCATTGCAGTCCTCCCTCCACTGAAGAAAAGATTTTGCCCACCTATAGCAAAGCAATGGGTATTTTCAACCAGGCTACGCTGTCCTCAAGAGTATGAGATCTTTTCCCAGAGATTAGCAGAATCTGTTCATCCAGGTCACTTCACAGTGAAGCTGTGCTATTTCCTATTCTACAGGTACTCCCTTTGGTTAAGCTTTTGCCTATAATTTGATCATTTGTTCTTTCCCACATGCAGAAAATGTGGCCTGAGTCAGATGAACTGAATAGGATGGAATCCCTTCAAATAGATGCTGTACCAGAAGATACCAGCAATGGTCAAGTAGGTAAGTCACTAGCACATCATTATTCTGTGTATTTTGCCAAAGATAAAATTGTGTACAAAGCAAGTAACCTTACCATTAAGGGTTATTAAGAGACTCAATTATTTAGCATCTCAGAAAGAACTGTAATCACTGAGATGATGTTGTTTGCTCCCAGAAGTCACACTTACTATTTCAAATTTTCTATCATCTACAGTTCAAACCCATCTCCTTTTACACTCTTCTGCTCTCCTCTTCCATGCCAAAAATTTTGTTCAACATTGAGCTTTTCAATGGTCACTTTGATAATTACTTTTCATACTTGATCTTTCCTCTGATCTTTTTAATCATGCCAACTGCTTGTTTTGCAGGCTTTAATATCATTAAGATATCTTTTTTCCCTCTCCATCCTTTCTTATGAATGATCTGAATATGACCAGGATACATAATTGTAAAGTATTCCTTTGTTTATGACCTCGCTCTCTAAGGAATCTGAGGAACACTAGGAGATAGTTTTTTCTCTCCTTTCTCTCATACTTTCATCAAATCTTTGATGAGTTGCATGTTTTGTGATTTTATAGAGCTAGCTCTCTAATACGTGATGATACAGTTAGAGATTTGTAGTAGTGTATGTGGAATTCTCTTAACCAAAGTTACTTAATGTCAAGGGACACAAGAGCTTATTTGCAACACTGATTTACAAGAAATAATAAAAAATCCAGTAGAAATAAAATGCTGCCGAGTTACCTCACTCACTTGAAGGACATGATTAAATTAATAACATTAAACTGTAACATGCAACTAATAAATCTTCCCCAAAGCTAGGTTTGCCACCACTGTTCCTCAGTAGAACTGATGGACTTAGGGCAGACCTGCTGCTATATTTTTAAGTGAGTGTAGTTACATTTCCTGAGCAGAAAGATCACGTATGACCGTTGCAGATTGCAGATGCTCTCGTGTTTTAAGTACAAAAGACTTTGTTGTGAATCTCCACTGCAGAAAGATACCATCTTGACAGCCTGTCAGTCAAAGGCAGGGGTTTTTTCTCTAGTCAATGGGCATTACTCAGTGATAGTAAAAGGCATCCCACAGGATCTGCTCATACATCTCAAGCTTGCCCTGGAGAACTGATGTGATATAGTTTATGCTAATACTGAATTACTAAGAGCTGACACTTTGGATGGGGTTATTGCTATATTAGCCATTCCTCCCACTCCCTCTCTAGCAGTGGTAGCAAAACAAGCAGATCAAGTCAGACTGACGGTGTACTAACATACAGCCATCCAAAGGAACTAGTTTTGGTCCTGCCTAATGTGGGCTTAAATAATGTAATTTGGGGGGAAAAAACCCCCCAGTTCACAGGCATTATCTGAGCTAAATAGAAGCACATACATACACTTTATGCCAGTTTTACAGTGCTCTGTAAGCGTCCCTTGCTTCAAGCAATGTACGATATTTTCTAGAAAAGTGTGAAGCTTTCAGAACTTCAGGAAAGCATCTGTAGTCCTACCTTTAAAAATATAAGTACAAGTAGTAACAAGCAGATTTTTATGTTTCTTGTTTAGTCTTTGAATGCTACAGCATCGTACAGATTATAACTCCATCTAGTTCAATACTGAAGTAGAGCTTCCTTTGATACTGAAATTAGAAAGATGTAGATGACACAGACTATTTTATCTGGTAGACTACTTGTGAAAATGTATTCTTTGGGAGCAGAGTATTCATCATTAAATACTCATACAGGATACATAATCATTTTAAAATAAGGTTTTAATGACAAATTATTTGTGCTGTATGAAGTTGCACCTGTTATTACAGTGGTGTTATCTTCCATCCTGTTACACTTCAGTTTTGCACTGATTAAACTCCAATTAATGCCAGTGGAGACACACCAGTAAATCAGACCCTGCAAATGCCTCCAGGAATGTTTGTTTCAATGGTTGAAAACTTGATATCAATATAAGCAGAGTATGCAGTGAACTCTCACACTTCTTGAGTGAGATTTTGACACTGAAAGCTTAAGCAAACCTGCACTTCCTAGATAAAAATCTGTTCTACTTGTCAGTAAAGCTGTGTTTTATTTTATAGAATGTCTTATGCTGGAAGTAATGTTCTATTTAAACCTTTTAGTATACTGTAATAATAAAGTAGGTTAATAGATTTTAGTATCATCACAACAAGTTAAAACTTGCATTTGAATGTTTTCAAACATTTAATGTTCCTCCCTTTCAGATCAGCCTAATTCGCTACACAGCTCTCTAGGTCCCATGACCAGTCAGGTTAATGAAGCCCTGTTTGTTCCCTCCCCTGAGAACCAGCCTGTTGAGAGCTGCGAGACCTCATTTGCACCTGCTGATAATCTGGAAAGAAAACTTCAGCATGAATACAACTACCACGCATTTGGGAGCCGGATGGATAAAGCAGTTCCACTTGTTGTATACAGCCCTGAAATGATAGAGGCGGAAAGGAGACGGAGAGTTTCCTGCAATCCGTTTGCAAAGCTATCTCCTACTTCTCAACAGAGTGAACTGTATCCAAGAGCTGAAAAAACAGGATCAAACACTAATCCATATTTCTGGCCAAACATTGATCCAAATTTCTGCTCACAGCCAGCTGCAACAACACCAAAATGGGGAAATGGAGATGTTTTTTATGAGCCACATCCCAACAGTCTTCCAACAGGAAACCTAGAGGATGCCTATGGATTGTGTTCAGCCAGTAACTTTAGCCTAAGTAAACCTCCTGTGCCAGAATCTGAACAAAACCTGCAGTCACAGACCAACGTAAACTGGTATTCAAAGAATTCAGACACAGATACAGGTGAGATTCCTCCTTCCCCAACACCTATGTTTCTGAAAACACTTTTCCACTATTCAGTCAAGTGGTCAGGAGAGTTTTGTAGCTCGTGGAACAACCTGCTTGTTGCAGGCTGATCTGTAATATAGCAAGGGTGAATTTACTTCATGAAGTTCTCTTTGTTTACTCAAAGTTAAAACACTCTAGCTTTGACTTCATTATGCTGCTTTCACTGATGTCAGGCTGCCAATTTCAAATGAACCATTTCTAAAGCATCAGTGTAAGAGAAGAGCATGAGACCCAACACGTGACTCTTCAGCTACCAGCCAAGGAAGTACCAGAAAGCAAGTACTGCTAAAGCAGCTCCCAAAACCAGGAGCTGCTACCATTCTAGGAAGGCTGAGGAGAACATTGATTCTCAAAACCGTAACATTCATACCACAGGTTCTCTCATGCAGAAACAACATTTGTAGCATTTTTGAAAACAGATGGGTATTTTTTAGCTTGATTTGCAGCAAGCTGAGAGACTCCTGAACCTAGGAAGCCGGCAAGGAGCTAAGGCTCGTAACTGGTTTCTCCAGAGAGCTCTGCCTGGTGCTGAGGGAGAGCTTCTGTTGGTGTTCGCTGGCAAGCCATGGAGTAGAAAGGTATGGAGACAAGGAAGAGAATATTGGACATTGACAAAACATATAAATAGTGGTAACTGGAGACCTACTTTGAGGAACTAGAGATAGCATGAGATGTCTGCTCCTACTCTTGGGTATTTTTAGCATGATGTTATTTTCCAGGTCATTTCACAGGAAAATCAAGGGTGCCTAGCTTTTTACAAGGAGAATGCAAGAAAGGTGTTATTCTGTCAAATTATTTATTTAGAGGCTGTGATTAGTTGTTTATGTGAGTTTATTTACTGAAATGAATCCGAGGGCTGTCATGTCAGAAGGCAGGCATTAGAATTGTCAACATCACTAATAAAGGAAAACCCTCTGTTTGAAAGAAATAAAGAAACAGTTCTTATAGGAAGGCTGTGTGAAGTAGTGTAGCAGATACCAGACTGCAGTGCACAAGAGATGCATTTCAGCTCCTCACTGACTTGTTGGGTGCCTGTAACCCAGCTGCTCTTGCTGGCCCAGTATGAGTTGCTTCTCTGTGAGCGTTCAAAAACTCACTCTTGGGAGTTTGGAATTTGCCAGTTTGAATACCTGATACAAGGCAGCTCAGTCTACAACTGCAGTGTGCTGTGATCCCACACTGCCAGATATTCCTACACCCACGTGGAAGCCCATTGTCCTCACTGAGATCCAAGGATGATTAAGGCTATTGGTAACTGAGCAAAATCACAGTAAGATCATTGCTTAGAGTTATTCAAGGAGACACAATCCTGCTAACTAAAAAGCTTCTCATCTCTGTATTTAAGAGCACTGTATACTCACACTGTTACAAATATGGCAGTCATTGTTAAGTACATCTGCTTCTCTATTTACATAATGGTTTTGGCATTTCTTTGGTTTCTTCTCTTTGTACAGGTAACAGAGATTCCACTTCTTTCACAAGGGGAACATTTGCATACTGTCCTAGTGCACCCAGAGTAAGCCCAGGTAAGTGCTGTGGCCTTCATCTGCCCTGGTAGCCAACAGGCTATCCATTGCATCCTGACCAGTAAAGCAGAAAACTTCAGGAACTTGAAATAATTTATGTTATTGCTTAGTATTTCTAACCATAGCTCAGTTTTTCAGTATCAGTATGTAAAACTCATTCCTGTCTCTAACAGGACCTAAACAAACCATTAAATGTGTATTTGATAAACCAAGGACAACATATTCTTTTATGTAAGAACTTCTAAAATATGAGAGCATTGCAAGATCTTCTGTACCTACAGTAGTCAGTTCCTTAGATTAAACTTCAGGTTGCTGTGACTCCGCCCAGCTCTTGAACCACACACACATTTGGGACACTTTTGTCCTATCTTGCTCTGGATTTTAATAGAAATTTTCAATTTCTAGCTGCAGGCTTCATGCTTATCAGCCTTCATTGGGGCACAGGTCTGTACAGTTCTACTGGCTTGAACCCCTAAAATTTTGTCATGTCCTTCAGGAGTTACTAATATATGCTCCTTTCAAGTTATGTTGCTTGGGCCATTCTGAATTCTTTAATTAACCCTTTCAAAGGCTTGTCCAGTTTCTAAGTGGCCTACACTACAAAGAAAACTTGAAAGAGCAGGTTTCTGTCTTCTTGACTCTGCACCCCTTAAATGATGACCCAAACCTGACAAGCTGCAAAGTGTAAAGGCTTGGGAAAGGAGACTTAGAAGCATAGTAAGTTTTACTGTTAATGCTGTAATATTGACAAAGTATTTGTACACATTTTCATATCTTATGCTAAATTCATTTTGTTACCAGATAAGAACATAGCAAACATATGAGGCTTCTTTATATTTTTAAATACAAATATGAATGTATTTCCTGAGTCCTCTGGCTCTTAAAAAAAAAAAAAAAAAAGGGATCCAGGAATTATAATGTTAGGAGTAGAAGTAAAAATGTTATGAGACATGATAAAATGCATTCCTTTTTTACAACTTCGACAATCTAATCGTGCATACATATAGTATTTCTGACTTGCAGTCTCAGGTTAGCATATATTAAGTGCACTTAGTCAGATTTTCATACATAACTATAGATTTTCACACTTCACATTGCAATTGAGTGTGTAACAAGGATGTTTGTGCATCTAACCATGATTGCAGATGATTAAATACAGAGCTTGGTGTATCATTTTAAGTATCTGTACTTCAATTTTACACCCAGGTTATGAGATTCGCCATTTAAACTAGAGTTAGAATGTTTAGTGGATGATTATCCAAGCAGAGTTCAGAAAACACTGTCAAGAGAACAGAAAACTAACATCACCTAACATGAGTAGTGACTTAGTTTCACGCTACATGTACAAATCAGACAACAGTAAGCAAAAGATCAAATGATGTGTTTAACTAATCATATCTTATGAGCAACATGAAATGATTTGCTGTAGCCTCACAGAACTTAGAAGTCATCACTGTAAACCTGAACTTATACCTATGAAAAGTAAAGCTGAGAGGCAGAAGCAAGGCTTTAAGATTTAAACAAAAAGAGTGTTCAAGTCAAGGCTGACCTCCTGAAGCTGTTAGGCAGCACAAAGCAAGACTGCTACTATGCATTCCCAAGGCACAGAGAACATTATTTACAGTCTAGGAACTGTCAGCTTGGTTGTGGCACTCTGTCATAAAACAGACTGGGCTTTCACTAAAGTACATTTGTGTCACACTGCATATTGAAAATAACGCTCACAGCACAGTTGCCAGTAAATGGCTATTTCTACATCAAGTGCAATGAACATCACTTCCCTTATTAGTAGAACTGCTTCTTCCTTATGTTACTTCTTGACATTTGAACCTTATGCTGATGTTTGTGAATTTGTGTTAAAGTTCCTTATACAGAAGATTCAGTTAAGTACAACATAAGTAACAGCTCTGGAATTCAGATTGGATCCTACAATCACATGAAGATTGATGAGCACAATCAGCGTGTCAGCACTTCTCCTGTTGCTATGGAAGCAATTTATACACAGTATGAAGCAAGGGGTGTGTTTGGTAAGAGAAATATCTCCCTAGTTTTCATGTATTCACCCCATATAAATATCTGACAGTCACTTGGTTTGGAATGTATGAAACACTCAAACTGGTAGAAGCAAGGCTAGGATTGGAGATCCTCACCTGACTTTTAGTTTAAATCATAGCATATCCTGAGTTGGAAGGGAGCCATGCAGATCTCAGAGTCCAATGCCTGACATGACACAGGGAAAACTAAAAGTTAAACCATATATTCAAGAGCCACGACAACTCATTCCAGTCGAAGTTGGAAGATTTTGAAATTTAATTTATTTTCATTGGTCAATACTGAATTAAACTATCCCTGTGTATTCCTAAGTAAACAAATCATTTGTGTCTCAGAATATAAAACATATACAACTCTTTAAGAACTCCGGGAAGGGTTTTTTCAATCTTGCAGGTTTAAGTGACAACCTATGACAGCTTCAGATCAAAGAGGAAGTCCAGCAACTGACCTGTGAATACACACGTTCTGTCTGGACATTTCTTGCCTGCCATCACTGGGTTATGCTGCCGCCATGAAATCCACTTCTGATTGCATCACTAAGATTCTGTCTCCAGATATTACCAACAAATAGTTGGGGGAGGACAGGAGAGAGAGTAAGAGGAGCAGAAGAACTGTTGAATGATGCCATTTTCTTACTCTTCTTCTTTTTGCAGACAATACTACTGTCCTGACAGAAAAACATTTGAATCTAGTGAGAGAAAATCTGGCTAAGCAGTGGAAGCACTGTGCTCGGAAACTGGGCTTCGGTGAGCCCGAGATTGATGAAATTGATCATGACTATGAACGAGATGGACTAAAAGAAAAAGTCTACCAAATGCTGCTCAAGTGGGTAATGAGGGAAGGCTCCAAAGGTGCTACAGTTGGAAAACTTGCCAAGGCCCTCTTTGGCTGCCAAAGACTGGATCTCCTTACTAGTTTGATGCAAATCCAAGAAGAATAAGTTTACTGAGAACAGACCTTCTGGAGTTCTCTTTTTTTGCACAGACTTTTGGAAGATATTTTTTCCACCAACCAGTTCTCAGTGGTTGACAACTCCAATAAATCAAAAAGTTTATGTCCCAATATTTGGTCTTCCAAAGGATAAAAAATAAAAAGCATCTTCCTTCCGAACACAACAATAATCCAAAGATAACAACAAGAAAATGCAGGACAAATATCAATTCAAGGAGAATGTATTAGACAAAATTTCTACATTATAATCTTGAAACATGTTGGTACTCTTGTTCAGTTCTGAACAAGTAAGTAATAATTTGTGAAGATTGACCTACTCCTTGAAAAACTTGCACAGAAACCAAAATCAACTCTTATATTTTGCCAGTAGTGCCAATACTTACCATGCCAGTGTTATTTGACTGGTCTAAGTCAATAATGCATTTTAAATCTTTTTATAATTTTTATTAAATATATATGTCTACAATTACGCGCAACAGCAGCGTAAGTAAAAGCAAAACCTATTTCTGACTTAAAACATCTGTAATTGATATTTTATAGGTTAATGTTGCATTAGATTTTTATACTGTTTGGTAGAAAAGATTTTTCAGGGTAAGAGTCTCGTCTGCTTTATGAAATAGTGAAAAAATAAGTTCAATCAGTATGCAATCCAAAGTAAAAACTCAGGAATACAAGAGTTTTGGGAAGGGAAAGGTGCCTTGTTACCTCTTGACTGAAGATCCATTCTCCTACTCGCTCTGGGGCTCAGTGTGTCACTACTTTCTGAATCTCTCAGGCTGCATTTATATTAGTAGATTAAATGTGCCTGGGAACATTACTGGATGCTGAGGTTAAACTGACATGCTGCAGCCTGCTGCCAGAATAACAAATTCTTTAAACCTCAAAAATGTTGTGCAAAGACTATTTCACAGCACTCAGGTTGTTTTTGGGGAACACTGGAACAGCTCTGTAGTGTAGGTGATGGTATCCCAGTGCCTGGAAATGTTCCTTGTCACTCTGACTTCCTAATATTGACATAATCTCAGTATGTAGTATCTATGAAAAAAGAATTATTGGAAATCTTTTGCCCAAAGAATAATTATGCCAAACCCTTCCTATGAGAGACAACACCTCCTATTCCATCAGATTTACAGATATTGCAAGCAGATGTTTTGGAGCAGGTAATTGTTTATGCTGTATATAGAGCATTAGGTGTTGATTAGTGTTCATAACTATTCGTTTTAATTGTCAAAAAAAGCTAGTAACTTAATGGAAGTGTAGTTAGAATGGATTTCTGCTCCTTGATACAACACCCACCATTTTAATGGAAGCAAAATGAAACTGTAATCAAAGCAAGCATCAACATATTTGTCATCTTTAAACCTACTTAAAATTTATTGCATTGCCTTACAGTTTTAGCAACATGCTAAATTTTCTATAAACACTTGAGTATAGTAGAATGATGTGGTTTATCTAATACAATAAGCATGCGCTTCCCAAGGAAAAAAAAATTATTCTGCTTAAGCAGGTAGAGATGGGGTAGGGGGTGTCTTCTCTATGTCAGTCTGCAGAGAGTTACAACCAGCAACTACGGTGTAACTTCCTGAAACAGATCCCTGAACAGATCACAAAGTCCATTTATGTTCTGTTAACTTTGGTTGCACTGTATTGCTACATTGATTCGAGCCATCATTGGTTTTTAAAATCTCCTATATTTGCAGTCTTTATTTATACAATATGCAATTTTTCGGTCATAAGATCCTTGTCTTATGTGGTACACAGAATGAGTGGTGATTATTTAATGGGCAGACATTAAATGCTTCATTTGCTCTTTATTAAAGCAAGCCTGGACCTTACTTTCTGAAACAACAAGAACAGAGATGTAAAGCACAAACATGAAACATTTTAGAACAAGACTTAGGCATAGGGCAGTCCTAGATCTTTAAAGTAGAACGTGGGAGATGAAGGTCATTCTAGCTTTGGTGCTTGTCAAGTCCAATTCTAGACTAGTGCTCATAGTTCATGTGACATTGTAGATGGTACAGAAAACAAACAACTGAACTCACCTAGAGACAAACTCCTTTAGTACAGCCCTTGCAGAACTTGATCACAGAGAAGATTAAGCTTCCTGGGCAGAAAGGCTAAAGTACTACAAGTCCTTTAGCATATTGCAGAAAACCACTTAATAGGACACAATGCCTGGAAGCTGCAGCCAGGCATGCCAAATTAGAATACATATTTAATCATGAGGATGGTTAACTATTGGAATAAACTACCTAGGGAGCCTGTGGATCTTCTTGGTACCTCTTAATTAAGATGGGTCTTGTTTCTTAAGATGGCTATAATTGAAATCAAAGCTATAAGTCTCAATACAAGGTTAAATAGGTGACGCGTAAAAGCAAATGGTGTACAGGAGGTCCAAGGAAAAGAGTTAGTGCTCTCCCCTGACCTAAAAGTTTACAGAAACATTAAGTATTGAAGAGAGAGATAAGGATGGATCTGATTTTTGAAAAGCAGCCTTTCATGAGCGATCAAAAATGCAGGAAAATAACGGGGACAAGGACAAAAGAGACTCATGTATTATGGCATAGATCTGATACCTTTCATGGCAAAACAAAGGAGAGAAAGGACAGAAGAGTAATTTCACATCAAACGGGCAAGCTATCAGCCTCAAGGGCAAAGGCAGCAGTAATGCAGCAGCCTTACAGAGATTTTTCGTAAGATTGGTGAGGTGCAAGACAGGGAGGAAAAGGCTGTGGGTTGCAGCGGCAGACCTCCTCCTCATGGTCTCTCCTTGAAGAAGAGGAGGTGACGAATAGGAGGGGAACTCATCCACTTATGCATAAGGACATTATGTTTTCCCATTTTAAGACAGTAAGTGCTTGGAGATTTTAGATCAAATACTACTCAAGTACAACCCCTGCCAAGCAGCTACCCTCATCACACAGCAGTCAATCTGTGCTGAAACTCTTAAATGCAGAGAAGACTGAGTCCATGTAATTCAGAGCAATTCATTTGGTTCATTTTGTAACTATGTCCCCACTAACAGTGTACAAGCAGCTAAGGAATGTGAGGAATTTTTACTCCTTCAAAAATAGTTGCTAAATAATACTAATTAATAATGCTGAATTAAAAACGCAGAGAGGACATTGTTGCAAGTATTTGATATGTGACCTTTGAACTGAGCTGGCTACATACAGTTCCTCTTCCTCAGAGGCCAGTTTCCAAGGAGAGGCAATGCTCAAGAACTTGACTGATTGATGAGTGATGAGCAGCTTTAAGTTAATTATGTCACTTTTCTCTGATAGATTTTTCACCCCTGTTCAATAACAAATGAAAACCATCTTTCAGCATGGAGGCACATGGAAAATAGAGTAAGAATCTCTGAGCCTCCAAAATATGCTCAGCCATGTATACAATGAGAAGGAGCTACTGGGAAACAAAGTAGGAAGGATCATCCAGTACAAGCCGAGACACAATAGAGCTAAGTAGCACTTGGGAGGGCTGTCTTCACTGGATCCTAGTGCCCTCCAGGCATTTTTCCTACCCCTTTCTCATCCCAGTCTCTACAAAGTACAGAAAGTGCTCCTTGCAGCAGGCTAGGTTTTCCCTCTAGCATACCAGTTAGCATTAGGAGTCAGCCGAGCATGCTCATTTGTTCCTCAACACAGGACAGCAGCTAGTGAAAGTGCAGCTCCTTAATACAGCCCCTGGAAAAAAGGGAAGGGGGAAGGTAGGATCAGAACAGGGTCTAGGCTGCAGAGACTAGAAACTGTCTTTGTGCTGGAGGAAGTATTGCCTATGAGTGAAACAAAGGAGACCAGAGTTCTGACTTAAGCTGGGTTTCCCCCTCCTCTACAACTCTAAGTAGGTCACTTCCTTTCTCTTTAGCACGGTTTCCTCCTCTCTTTGGTGATCTGATGTGATCTGATAATAAGCATTGCAGCCTGCAGAGCTCAGAGAGATGCTTGGTAAGAGCTGTTTGAAACAAAACCTCACACTAATTTCCTTAATAAACCAGTAATACTGCCGGATTTTAAATGATGGGTTGCAACTCCTGTGCACGCCACACACACCCCTCTCCCATTAGTTGAGAGAGCTAAATGCAGTACTGTAAAGGATGTCTTGGTCACCAAGTTCATCAAAACAGATTCACACAACCCCTTCCATAAACAAATCAAGAACCATCTTCTAAATGTTACTCTTGCCTACTCCAAGGGACAAGCTGTTTCCTCTTTTGTCCTAGAGTATTTAGAGTCATTTCAAGCCTCTGTGTCTAGAATGTCCTAAATATGGTCAGAAATTATACCAAGACTATGCTGGGATTTAAAAGATGGTGATTATATTCAGCTTTGAAGTTACAAGACCACCTGCCATTGAAGTGCCCAAGTGCAGGTGTGTCAGATTAATAATGCAGTTATTCATGAACATACGAAAGATCTGCAGACACTGCTTAAGTTGACAGACACTATCCTCTGCTAGCATAAGAAAAGTGCAGGCAAGCAAAAAAAATCATTACATACCTGTCTGTGTTTTAGTTTCTTCATCAGTCTGAAATGTTCTTTGAGCCAAGGTATCTGGGATCTTCTTCTACAAGCTATTCTGCTTATCACAAAGCATCCTTTCCTTTGTGATATAAGTCTGATTGTTCTCATCTTGGCTAATATTCTACCTAAATAGGCCTCCTGCTACAAAACCACGTGCTGTACTCACCACACTTCGCAGCTTCAAAAGTCATGCCATATTCATTCAGTGTGTCTTGTTTGGAAGGTCAATACGAAATCACAGAAGTATCAGCACTTTCACATCTTTGTTCTGAATTTGGCAATTCCCCACTACCTCTTTGTGGAGCTGAAGCAACAAGATTTTGTCCCAAGGTGAAAATGTAACCATCAATGTTCAAGAGGCACAAGAGCCCAAGCAACAAAACAGGCCTGAAATAGCAGGATATTTCACCTCATAGAAGTGAAGCTCATAGCTCATATTTCACCTCATAGAAGCCAAAATAAATGAGGCAAAAATGATCAGTCAGTGTGTTCACAGACTCAAGATGCAAAGTCTACAGCAGTACCTGGATCACTGGAGACCCCAATGAGTCACAGACACGGCTGTATGACAGCTGGAGCAGGGGCAGGGACTGATGGCACTGTGCTGAGCTGAAATTAGGCTCCAGGACCCATGAGCCAGGGTGTGGGAGAGACCCCAGCTGAGGCTGACCATGGCCATTAAAGCCTATTAGTGCCCCGATGGCCCTGACAAATGAGTTCCTTCTTGAAAACTCCGGAGTTAAATCCCTGATAATCCTAATGATTCCAGTGTCTTGTATGGGATCGCAGCTCTGCACAGAAGAATCCCATGTGTGGGTGAAAATAGTGCCTCTTGAGAACTGTAATTAGGCTTTCTGCCTGATGTTCCAGCAGATCTCAAGGGACCCACTATGTCAATAACTGACTAGGTCTTTTCTAGATTTCCTACAACCTGCAGAAGTACAAAAATAGTAGATAGATATTTTCTATCCAACCATGTGTCAGAAGAGTCCTCCTTGCAATTTAATAGACATTGAAAATCTCAGTGTTCCGCAGTTTTGCCCCTTAGAAGAAGTTTTGGAAAACTTCTCCCCTGCTGTTCAGTTCTGTAAGGAACAAATCCATGCAGCACCAACAGTGCAGCCTGGCTGCAAGGACTGTGGTAGTTCATAATAGGTGACAAAATCCCACAGTGCAGCAGTGATACCCTCCAGAGGATCACCTGGATATGAGGGAAACCCTGCCAGTAGTAGATGACCACAGTGAAGAGATGGGGCAACACCAAAGGGACCAAAAAAATGACAGGGACAGTTAAAAGGGAAATCTGTCCTCAGGGACACATCACTGCCAGAGCAGTGCTACCTCCTCCAAATATCCCATCCCTTCCCTTCCCTCTTTTTTCTTTTCTTCTCTATGCAATGGCCAGAAACAGGTAGTTTCCAGCCTGAACCATCAGTAGTAATCGGACAAATAAAAATATTTTATGGGAGTGGTCAGGAAAACTAGTGCTCCAGTTGTTCTCAACTCTTTCATGTGTGTTAAAGCAAGCCAAAAAGCTTTGAGCAGCCTGTGTCTGGCTTGCTCAAAGCTTTTTGTCCCCTTTCAGCCAGTAATTTATGAAAACATATTTGAGGAAATAGTTGAACTGAAATACTGTATTCTCCCAGGTGCCCATCTTTATGTGGAAATCTGCTTTACTAACAAGACTGGATGTTCTGGTGAACTGAGTGGGTTGAACACAGTTTGAATCTGCAAGTTTACACTCTGTTTGTCCTCAGATCATCCACCACCTGCATTCAGCCTTGGCAGAGTGCTACTTCCACAGCTGTACCTGGGGCCATTTCCCTGTGGGCCCAGACAGCAACTCTCCTTGAGTCACCCCTCACAATGCCAGTCATTTAACACACACATAAAAAAGGGTATTTTCCCAATGCCATTTCTGCCCAACTGCCACACTATTTTTCTCTCTTCAGGCCAAAGAAGGCAGGACGCTGCCTGTGGAAGGGGTTGCATGGTCCAGGCACTTGGGAGAGGAATGGCCACTTCACAGGCCTCCTATGCTCCAGAGCTGTGATTGCAGCTGGAGATGACACACGGTGCAACAGCTTGACTGTGATAGCCTTTTCTACAGAGGGACCTCTGAATTTCTGTCACACTGGCAATGGAGCTAACCCATCTGAAACTTTCCCAGATCTAGGTGGTACATAAATCTCCCCATCTCCCTTTTCTCTCACTTGGGAAGGGCATTTGGTTTTACCTTTCTAGTTACCTCTTCCCTCGCCCCTACACTGTATGACAAACCCTTTCTACCTTATCCTTCAGCACACATTCTGAGAATTTGCTACATTTCGTTCAGCCTTAGTACGTAGTCAGTATGGAGGAAGAATAGATTGAAAGGCATCTTAACCCAAATGAAATTGGATACATGTTGGAGACCTTTCCCTCTGAAAGCTCATAGTGACACATGAGATAGGAGCCCCTTTTGATTCACAGAAAATGCAGAATTCAGAAAAAAGATTAAACCTGTACAGCAGTAAACCAAGCTACTTCTTTGTCCTAAACACAGAATAGTCATCCACCTCCTCCAGTCATTTTCCACCAGAAAGAAACTTAGTGAGACTCACAACAAAGGAAAGTAGCCTAGGAACCAAGGAAACTGCAGGGGCTTGTAAATGTCACCAGGCAAGAGCAAAGGCAGCTTGTCCTGATGAAGGATTGCTTGTAATTATCCATACTAAAGACCTTAATCTCAAATGGTTTGATCTGCTCAGAGGATAAACTGAACCAGTATGCTTACACAGTTGAGTTAATCTCTTTATGCACTGGGATTTGTTATGACTGTCATTTGCCTCTACGACTTGTTAGTCCCATGCACACATATGGCAATGGGGTGGGAAGGCTGACAACTATTCACTCTCAGGGCAGTCACTGAGCTTCTGCTGGGCTGGAATATTTAACACTGACCTGTCTTGAGGAAATTCCTCTCATCCAGGTATAAGGGAGAAGATCTTTAACCCTAGATCTCTTTCAAGCTTTGTACCAGCTCTGCAGCTTTCTATTTTCCTCACTACCTTCTCCACCATCACCCTGGTTGGCTGTGACTCAGGCTCATCCATTCTCCTCCACGCTTGGAAAACAGACACCTAGGAAAGCAGCTGGTCTCCTTGGTGTTTTATGAGCAAATTGTAAAAAGATCCAGAGGAAAGCCAGGCCAAGTGCTGCAGTAAACCAAAGCTGTCAGGCTGCTCCAGAGGTGGCTGGCCCTGATCAGTACGGGCACTTGTCAGGCCAAAGGCCTTGGCCAGGAGATATTCCCCACAAGCAGGCCCTACAAATAACACTGGTGAGGCAGAGTTGATCATTCCTGCCATGCGCCTGGGAATGCCTAGACTCTGGGATGCTGAAGGCACCGTCATAGGGGATCTCCAGAGTTGCCCTCACTGTCCCAGCTGCCCAGGGAAGCGTTCTTCAGGCAGGTCTGGAGCCACAGATGACCACCGGCCACAGATGACCCCGTGTCCTCTGTGTTCTTACCGTCCACGGAGTTTCTGCATCACGGGCAGTGCTGGAGGGCAGTTCATGGTTTCAAGTCCCATGTGTCTCCCAGGGCCGGAATCTTTGCTCCCTGCAGACACCCCGGGTGGTGCCGTGTCTCGGTGTGTCTCCGCCTCTTGGAGAGCACGGAGGCGCTCACAATGCCCCGCTCCCCCGCCATGGCCGACGGTGCAGCCGAGCACCTGCGCGGCGCCGGGCGCTGCCCTACTCTCGAAGGCGGCTGGAGAAGGCAGAGCCCTCAGCTCTTGCCTCGCGCGCTCAAGCGAGGGCAGCACTATCCCTTCCGGAGCTCCAAGGCGCCATCATGAACAAGGAAAACGACCCCGGAAGAGGAATCAACACAGCGACTCCCCCAGCTCCCGCCGCCGGCTGACCAATCAGTGCCGCGGGGAGGCGGGACCACAGACCAAGAGCCAACCCCTCTCAGCTCTGCTCTGAGTGACAGCGGCGGCCACCAGTCAGAGCGCTGACAGCGAACCGCCCCTCTCCCTGCACGCCCCGGCGCACTCCGGAGGTGGCCGGGCGGGCCGGTTCCGCATCCCGCCCCGGCGGGGGCAGGGCAGGGGATGGGGGCGGGCCGGTTCCGCATCCCGCCCCGGCGGGGGCAGGGCAGGGGAGGGGAGCCGGTCTCCTTGTCTCCTTCCCTCCCCGCCGGGCCAGCCTCGCTGGGGGAAATGTTTTGCCGGAGCGCGGGCCGGGCCCTCCGGGCGCTGGTGCTGCTGCAGTTGCAGCCGCCCGCCCGGGCAGCGCCGCTCACGCCCCGGGGACCGGCCGCCTGCTACGGGTAAAATCCACAGCCGCCTCCTTCTCCCTTTCCCCAGCTCCCTCCTGCGGCTTGGGGAAGGGGGTGTTTGTCAGACGGGCGGCGGGATGGACAAAGTGTGTTAGCAGAGGGGGTGTGCGCTGGATCGGGAGGGCGGGGGTGACAAGGTGGGGACTCAGGCGGTATCCCGCGGAGCCTGCTCCTGCTTTCCCTGTGCCGCAAGGATCTGTACCAGGAAGGCTCCGCAGCGCCGTCTGGTCAGTGCCCGTCACCCTCCCCTCTGGCGGTCCCCGCAAAGCAGGACGTGCCGCTGACCGCCTGCCCCTTTGGCCACCTGCTACTGGTAAGGGGCTCCCTGGAGGTCGCCGAGGTCGCAAGGAGAACACATGTATCTAATCTATATCATACTGCTTATTCCGCAGATCCTATTGAGGAAAACTGACGTAGTACCGTAATTTTTTTCCCCTGCACAGATAAAGACTAGGTCGTATTGTAGCACAGCTGGAACAGAGGTAGTTCCCAGATTAAGCTTCACTCCTACGGAGTACGAGGTGAAGTACAAGATGTGCCCACTCTGCATCTGTACTGCCTTGGTAAACACAGGCAGTATGTATCCAATGCTTCTCAAAGAGCTATACGCCTTAACATTACTAATTCAAAATGCCAGTGTGGATTTTTTGTTTTCTTTTGTTTTACCACATTTTCCACTTCTGTCAACCAATGGAAAAAAACATTCTATATGAAAACTTAACAGAAGTGAAGTCATCCTGCTGACAAGCACACTGTGAAGTGATTTCAGGCTCACAGAAATTTGGTATTGGGAAGACCAAGTCTGCCTTAGGTGTTGCTGGTTTCTCAGTGCATAAAAAACCCAACTCATTTGTTGTTAGTCCAGAGAGTATTGAAAATACCCTCTGTGTGAAATTCCTGGATTTCAGTGGACTTCGCACCAAGGCACATTTCAAGAATGGAAAAGCATCACAAACTCAGCAAAATTCTCAAGCTCCTGATGTTAATAATTAATCCTGAAAATGTAGAACTATGTACAAAAAAAAACTGGAGTCAGGAAAGCAGACTATGTACCTCTGTCTATTAAACTGTGTGTCACTAACCTGTTTTTAAAAAGGTAACAAAATGTTGATTATTTCTGTTTTGTTAGGAACTGAAAGTGGTTTTGGCAATTATTATTCATAAGGAAAAAAATCACATAATTCTTAAAATTTAATAAGAGTAATGTACTGATATACTGTGGTGAGAACTATAATAAAATACCTGTTGAAATTAATGGCAAACCAAACTATGGCATATGAAGAATAGAAAAACCCCTATAAAGAGAAGAAAGTGAAAGTCAATATTCAAAAAGGAGGTAAGGCAGCCATCTGAGTGCTACATGCAGGATTTGAGTTGTGAGGTGTATAAACCACATCAAATGCGATACACAGACTTAAAAGGAGGTTTAGCATTACAGTCAAACTAATCATTTGGAGCACATTAGCAATTCAGCAAAACTCACTGAAATTATAATGACACAATGAATTTCATTGAGCTGTACTCTTGCCACAGATTTGTATTGGTACTCCAGTTCTCAAATTGGATCTGCACACGAGGAGCTGATACTGTTCTGCACAGTCACAGCTTTTATTCAGGCACATGGCATGATGGGTTACATAGACCCAAGATTTTATGTAAAATCAAAAATGGCTTTTTGTTGAACAGGTTCTGTGGTTTAACTGCCACTTAATGTATTGGGACACTGAGTTTGCAAACTACTGTACATTTTTCTTATGAAAAGGGTTTAAATTAGTGGGACTGTTTTTACCTGTAATCCACCTCTTTCAACTCTATACATGCTGTAAGTAGTTCAGACTTTATATATAAAAATTGAATTTTTAATTAATTGCCCAATGCATATCATGGAATAGAGATTATTGTTACATCTAAGACTGGAAAACTATGTCTATATGCACATGAAATTCACAGTGATTGAAGTCGTAGGGCAAGAATATTTAATCTAGATAAAATGAAGGTTAATCAATAGGTAACCAAATGGAAAGATTTTTATCATACTACCTTTAAATAAAATGAGTTAGGCTGTTGAAAGGATGTTTTGCAACCATTAGGGCACAAATTTGCCTGGGAGAACGGATGCAATGATTTATACTGTTAAGGAGATACTTCGAATCTCTGCTACTTCTGCTTTCTCACTAGGTGTTTGTATCTGGACATGGTTTCTCGGGTCACTTATTTGCATTTACACATATGTCTTGCTTTGTACTGAAGATTAGTGTAGGGAATTGAGGGCTGGGCCTGTGCAGTTGGTTTCTGTGGTGATGTTTTAGTGGGTGGGTTTATTGCTCATGTGGTATTTTCCAGTTAAGCGTTATCTCCTGGTGAGATTACACTGACAGAAATATATTATTGTTACATTCTTCTTCTCTGCTGTCATCTCAGTGCAAAGTGGTTTTCATTGCAGACCTTGTGGTTCATTAGGGACAGCAACAATAGGTTGTGGTTTCTCTCGCAGATGAAGAGGCTCAGTTTAGTAACAGCAAGGTGAACGCCAGCCATTTCAAAAGTTACACTGTGACAGAATGAGGTTTCTTCTCTCTAATGTATTTATTTCAATGTTTCTGTAGCCGTGTAAAGCTGCCTTTATATTTTCCTGGTTGCACCATCAAGACTTTTTTTTTCCCCTACCCTTTAGCCTGGGTATGAATGCTACATGGTGATCACGACTGAATACTTCTCTGCTCATGAGAAGGTTTTCTAGTCTTCTGTGCATTCATGAAAGGCACCCATTAAAATCTCACAGTACTGTCATTAATATCCAGGAAAAGTAATTATTCTGTATTCCTGGAGTGACCATGTAGTAGTGAAAATTAACTGTCTGAATGTTTTCCTATTTCTCTCCTTTCCCTCTCCCTAGTACTTCAGTAACATCTGCCAAAATCCAAGTGAATGGAGTCCACCTGCATTATCAGCAAACAGGAGAAGGAAGCCATGCAGTTCTTCTGCTTCCAGGAATGCTAGGTTTGGAGATTTTATCTTGACTTTGTAGAGCAACCACCTCTTTATCCATCTGGTCTCAAGCAAGAATGCACAAAAATATTTTGTAATGTATTCAACATCTGATTATGAAGTGTTGTAATTAAAAAAAAAAAATGCTACACTTAAAACAGAAGGGAAAATGCAGAGTTGTTGCCATCAGTTAACAGCTTTTAGAAGATTTCATTTATCTCACCAGGCACCTTTTATACAATGTATAAAGGACTTACATAGTGGTCACTTGCACTTTTGGATTTAACTGTGCAAAGGTGGCATCCAGGACAGGTGGCAAATAGCTACACAAGGTGGAAAATAGCAGAAAGGGGGAAAAATCAGGTCAGCTATGTTTGTTACACAGACTGAATTATGCATTCCTTTTTAGAAGCTGGATGGATTCCAACTGAATTAATAGACACAATGTAACCCGTACAGTTTATTGTGAAAATGTCACTGTTAAAACTTATTTTTTGCTTAAAGATGTATTTTCACGCTTTGTTTATTCAGGGCAACATCATTAAGATTCTCGGTGGCTTTTTGAGATGGACAACAGATTCTGCTAGCTATGTGGTGTCTGTCCATTGAAACCACTGTTTTTGATAACAACCTTTTAAAATTAGCACAGCCTGTTTTTTCTGGGTTCTTGCAGTTCGAAAGGACCCATCAGACTTACCAACAGTTCATGGCAGGCTGTCAGTAGGACTGTTACTGTGCTCAGAGTTGGGCTAATGCTTCATTGAATTGCTGGATAAGATGATAAAATGTCAGGAACTGAAGTGCAGGAAACATTTGTTCTTCTTGGCAGCAACGTTTGCAAGTCTTCATGAAGTGGTTCTTTCTTTCAAAGAATTCTCAAGGGGAGGGTGGAAAAAATTAATGCTGGTCATCCTTCAAGTAGTCATATATTTCAACCTATTGATTATAAACAGCTTTTTAAACTAGCAATCTTGTTGCCAATGCAAATGCTTTGCTTTAAATAGAAATAATGTATTTCTTCAGTTGTAAAAAATATTATTGTTGTTGTTTATTATTATTATTGTTATTATGTGTGCAGTGCTATTGTGCAATTAGCATTATTACAAGTAGTAAAACTTAGGCTTAGTATCTCTAGCCATATAAAGTTTATAGTTTAGCAATTTTGGGCAACATGTGGGAATGAACTTCACATTCTGACTGACATCCTTTTTCCCTTTGTCAGAAAACTGACACTAAGTTTTCAATATTATTTTATGCTGCTTACAGTATTAACACACTAATAAGTTTGTTGTGGCAACAAGGTAAGTGCATTTAGGTCACCAGAATTAGTCTCTAGGCTATTTGTAGACTACATTAAGACAAAATATCTTCTTCTAGCTACAAATATACTAAGAAAACCAAGAAGACACCGCATTCATGTATGCTCTCAGTATTGTGTAATTTTTAAGTGATAAAAATATAGTTTAACAAGCATGTTCATGGTGATGCAGAGGTCACACAAGGCCTCTGTAAGAATATGAGATTAATCAGTTTGTGCTGGCATTTTTCTAACAACCTGATATTTTGCTTCTGACTAGCTTTTAACTGGTTTTGCAAGAGATCATGTCAGTATGTAATCAGTTCACCATAGCAGGCTATATACAGCCTCTTTTATAACTTAGACCTGTTGATGGTATCTGAGGACAGATTTCTCCAACTAAACAGAAAAAAAACATTAAATGCCTTTAAATGGCCCTTTTAATATAGTGACGGATAGCCAGTTTTGCATTTCAGCACACTAAATTTGAACAAGTTTTACTCAAATAGCATATGATACTGTTACCACATGACCACAACACCAATAAGACAAATTGCAGTCTTAGCTTCATGCTGGATTACCTTCATTCATAGATAGCACAGTGCAATAGACAGGAGTACTTCATTTTTAAATCCTCTGAAGCTCTGAGTCTTAATAAAAGAAATGGTTCTGCTTCAGAAAAAAATGGCTGTATTTGGCTTATTTTTACATATTAGAAAAATAAAAATATACAATTTTATGCTTCTGTGTCACCACAGTCTCCTCAGGCAACAAAGTCTTTAAAGGTCAGCTTTAAGCACCAATATTCTCCTAGAGGTGCTTTATCAAACAATAACCATCTGGCACGGTGCTTTTCACTTACAGATTTCTGGCAGAATATGCCTGCCCTTTCAGTTCCACCTGTGATGTCCAGGTAAACAGCAATAACCATGCTAGTGCTTTAAATCTGCTAAAGATAAATCCCTAATCAGGTAACTCAGTTTAAGATACTATATTTAATCACGTGAGAGCACTGTTCTTGATAACCTTTCATACCTACCAGAAATGGTTTGCTCCGAACATACTGCAGATGCTTCTAAAGATTTTAGTTGTGGTACTTCCTGTCTAAGAGTTGCAATGGATACTTACCATTAAAGAGTACTTCACTCGTTGGATAATCTCTTATTTGGAATAAAGTTACAAGTTTTCCCCAGTTTCCCTTTAGTGTATGTATACTATGTATGCGTTTTGGTGGTTAATAAAATTGAAAAATTATAATATTTCAGGGAGTGGTCAAACTGATTTTGGACCGCAGCTTAGGTCTCTGAATAAGCAACTTTTCACAGTTGTTGCTTGGGATCCTCGGGGATATGGAAAGTCCATTCCTCCATCTCGAGACTTTCCTCCAGATTTCTTTGAGAGGGATGCAAAAGATGCTGTGGATCTTATGCAGGTAAATCTATTATGAGATTTTATTATTTCTTTTTTTTTTAAAGCTGTTTTCCTTAAATTTTGAGAAGCAGGAAGATTGTTTCCAGCAGACAGCAGATTATGAAAAGACCATACAAACGAAGGCTTAAAAGTGAGCATATACCCACTATTCCAGAAAATATTTTCTTCTTCCACGTATTTTGCAAGATGCATAGAGGTTCAGCAGTAGGAATTAATATAAAGCAATATGCTTTTATTCCAAGACCCTGCCCTAAGAGGTTTGCAGCCAAGAACCATGTCAGTTTAGCTAAAGTGTGTGTAAAAAACAAAGTCTATGCAAAGTAGTTTAATTGAAGGGATTACCATACTGTAAGGCTCTTAGAAAATTTTCTATCTAATAGAATCTTGGCATTTTGCCTTGAGCAGCCCATTTAAGAAACATTTGATTCTAAAAATTAATTTGATGCTTTGCATTTTACAGCATATTACTGAAGTAATTTTTGTGGGAAATCAAAGGCTTCCAGTGACCATACCAAATCTTACTAATTAATACAGCTATTGTGGTTATAAAGAATATGGCCTAAAGCTGTTATTATTGCTCCTTCTTGCAGAATTTTTTATTCAAATCTGTGTTTCTGTGTTCCTCTTTTGTTCTGTCCTAGAACTGCTGACACTATTTCCTGGTTTAGTTTTAACTAATATTCTGGCTTTTTTATATTAAGCTATACAGTCTCTTTGGTCGTGTTAAGAGAGTTGGCAGAGCATTAAAATTCCAAATATATGAGACAAAATTCAGACAGTCAGTCCAACTGTATTTCTGTAATAAACAATAACCTTGCTGAAAACCCATCTGAAACTGGAAATGTGGCCTTCCTAGTGTATTCTGCATAGTGAAACAAAGTAAGTCTGGCAGCAGAAATGGGATTAAGACACAGATTTGCCCTCTAACCATAAAAGCAATCTCTCTGTACTGTAAATCTTCAATTTCTTCTGCTACACTAGCAAAGAAAATAAAGATGCTGCCATGAATAGGTGACAGACTTGCAGTCTAAACGGTTGTAACCCCCCTTCTCATCTGTGTTCAAATACTAGTAAATGCAAAATATTAAACAGAGCTTTCCCCAAAGGGAATGTAACCATATAGCATGCAGCCAAACAGGGCAGCAGCCTACCAATCCCTAGAGCTGCCAAAGCAAACGAGACATAGCATCCTGGTTTTTTGAAGATGTTTCTCAATAAAAGTATATAATAACAACTTACTAAGATGTTACCAAGCATGGGTAACTTGCTTCTATTTTAGGATATTATGAAGGATAGCACACATCCCAAGGAATCATTCCAACTATGATTTCCAGAATGTAATGGTTTACATTCATCATCCCGCCTACAATCGGCCAAAAAACACATCCATATGGGTGAGCCTTTAGAACCTTTGTTCTAGTCTCCTTCAGATTCTGGTGTCTCTGCTGGAGCTGTGAGTGATGCAAGGTTTCTGTGAAATAACAAAAGCTGAAATTCTGCAGAGTATTTATCACCTTTATGCAGACAACACTGTTCTGTATCCCTATTTGTGTTCTGTGAAGGAGTTTGCTTGAAATAAAAGGAGTATAATGCATCTAAGTTCACTTTGCTACCTTCCACCCTAATGTCTAATGCTAGCAAAGTCAATAGCATTAAAACAATCATTAGGGAAATAATTAGTGCTGATATTTAAGAAGTTCTGACTCTTCAGAGCTACTGTCCTAGCAAAAGGATAAGCTTGGACTTCTCTATGTTTTTGTAGATCAACTGTAACTTTTGCTTGTGCTACACTCCCTGCAATGCAGTGAAAACATGCATACAGTGCAGAGTGATGTTGTATTGCAGCTCACTGTTGTATGTGGTCATTGGATTGCATTTCACATAGGCCTGCATGGAGGAGGTGACTTGAAAAGAGATTTTGTTCACTCACAGGGTAAAGGCAGCACAAAATCACCCACAGATCTGTGCTGTGCAAGCAGCTTTCAGGTTACTGACCATGTTAGGTTAGTGACCTGTACTGTGAGTAGTTCAAAATTAAAGCAAGCGAACTTGCATACCTTATCCAGCACATCTGTTACATCACATTGTTTTTCTGAAGGCTGCAAAGGATAAATTAAATTCCTCCTGCTGGAAAGGCATCCTGAGATACCCCAAAGAATGCATCAAGATAAAGGCTAGTAAACAAGAGAAATACTGGAGGCAAATAGATCTCAAATAACCTGGCATGAAGAACAAAAATTTTAATCAGCTATTCCATCCATCAGCCAACTTTGAGCTACATAATTTGCTATTGGCAGTAGGGGAACAGTAGCAACACCAAAAACTTAACCTTTATAAGCGCTGCTGCCAACGCCCAAAGCCTGCCAAGACACCAGGAACCCTTCAGCAGCACCATAATGAAAGTTGGACACAGATTAACTACCTCTTCAGCAGACCAGGGCCAACTTCTGATGAGCTGCAAAAATTCAAATTTCTCTTTTCTTGCTATCAGCTCTTACATTACATGTCCCTTTCTTTCCCCTACCTTATTTCTTTTCTGTTTAGTAATTATAGCTTTGCAGAGTGAAATCTGAAATTGGTCAACACTACAGTGAGCAGAATACCAAGGATGAAGCCAAAAGAAAAAAAGCCTTATAGGGATAGAAGTCTGCTAAATATTGAGTTGATTAGTAAAGTTATGCCTTACTTGAACATCAAGTTTACAAGCAAAATAGTAACTTCTTTTTCTCCCTCTGTACTTGTTTATCTCATTACCTGCATTTTGCTTTCTTCTGTCACAACAAAGCAGGCCTGGGCTTCCAACACCACCAAGCACCAAAGCAACTCATTCAACTAACTTGCTCTTTTTCCTCCAGAAGTACAGTATCCTCCTTAATTACATCTAAAAGGCTGTAATTTCTGCAGAACAAAAGCAAAAAACACTGTGGAATATATTTTCTTGTGAATGAGTTCACAAACCGAAGTTTCTATATGCAAAACTGCAAGTATTACTTAACCATTGAATATCGTCCCTCTACAATCTTCAGATGCATTTTCTCATGAGTGCCTTTACCTTCCCCACTCTTTCCCCACTGAACATAACACACACAAAATCCTGTCTCCTGTGACTGCCAGTACTCCCTACCACATACAGTGGCTTAGGAGGAAACAAGAGTTTCAAATTCTAGTAGAAAGCATTATCACAGAATCACAGAATCTGCTGCATTAGAAAGGACCCACCAGGATCATCGAGTCAAACTCCTGGCCCTGTGCAGAACGCCCCAAGAATCACACCATGTGCCTGAGAGCATTGTCCAAGCACTTCTTGAACTCTGTCAGGCTTGGTGCTGTGACCACTTCCCTGGGGAGCCTGTTCCAGTGCCCAACCACCCTGAGTGAAAAACCTTTTCCTGATATCCAACCTAAACCTCCCCCAACTCAGCTTCATGCCATTCCCTTGGGTCCTGTCACCGGTCAGGATGAATTAAGGTCTTGGTTGTTGTATTTTTTGCCCTAAGCTTTCCTTTTGAAGAAGGAAGAATTTCTTTATTAGTATTTTGAATTGCAACTCACCGTGAAGTAACATTTTAAATATACACTTAAAAGCTTCAGAAAATGGGAATTAGCAACTAAAATTTGATACCATCCTTTAGAAAATACTTTAAGCATTTTTTGGTTGTTACAGAGCAGATTATTTTTTTTAGCTCAGCTAGCATCAGTAAATCTGATCACTTGCTTCCACTTTTCAAATCTTCCACTTTTTTTTTCTTAAGTTTAGCTTAATCTTAGATTGCTTACCATCCACACTGTGATAGTCTTTGCCAACTTCACACCAGGAGAATCCATGGATTCTTCATATCATCAAGCTCTCTGAAAAGGTCTTTACTCTCCATTTGCAATCAGCTTTTCTTTTTTTGGAGGGCTTTTTAAAATGCAGCAAGAATCTAATAGGCCTAGTGCCTGTTTCAATAAAGAGTTATAGAAAATTGAAATGGCAGGTGCAATTTCTTGTTTTCCAAATATTTGACCTTTTTTTTAGTATTTTTATGTATGGCATGAAAATTATATTTTCTGATTATGAAAGCTAACTCTAGTTCAGCTATATAGTGTTGTGCCTAAAACTGTACAGTTAAATTTCAAGAAATATTTGACATTTGGTTGTAAAGCCAGCTGATGATTTGCATATAACTTTCTTGTATGAATCAAGGCACTAAAGTTTAAGAAGTTCTCCTTGCTGGGGTGGAGTGATGGTGGAATTACAGCGCTCATTGCTGCTGCAAAGTACCCAAATCTTATCCACAAGTTGGTTGTCTGGGGAGCAAATGCCAGCGTTACTCAAGAGGATGTGAGAATTTACAGTGGTATGTACAAACTGCATGTCATATTCTAAATTAATTATTTTAATTTCTACTTGACCCAAGAATCTTAGTCATGTAGCAGCTAAGTGGAGACAGAGCTGAGGACACAACAAACCTAAGGAGACAGGACACAAAATTCACTACATTGCTAGGTATAGGGATAGATTAAAGTTATAGTGAGAAACTCTCTAACAATTACTTTAGGGGCAATATAATAGATTTTTTGACAAGCCCTTACCAACTTACCCTGATGAAAAGCAGAAGTTATAATAGCTTATCAGTAGTTTTCAGAAAGTAGAACTTTTGTTGTTATAACAATTTCCTAAAAATAAATTCCAAATAATACTATAAAACCCCAGGTTTGGTTTCTTATCTTATATCTTGCACAACCTTTTTTAAACCAGGTCCACAGATAATGACTGGGCTAGTTCTTAACAGCTTTTGCTTCTAGGACCTATATAATATAGACAGTAAGAAAACAATTTCATAACTTACCCTTTTAAGTTCAGGAAGCAAATGAATAGTTCAAGTAAATGTCCCAAGATGTCTTTACCATTTGCATTCCTTTAGAGTTAATTATTATCATTAGAAAACCTTTGCAAAATAAGGAAACATGGGATTTCTGATCCCTATTCCACTCATGTGAAATACAGTCTGAGGATCACTTCTCACTGTAAAGAAAAATAGGAAGAAACAGCTGGTGAACTCAGAAAGGGACTATATTTCCTTTTGAACATAGAAATGAAAAGAGTTAACCATGTAGGCTCTCAACAAATGTAACCCAGTATAGTTTCATTTTAGTGACTGGAGTTTGATTTGTACCAGCTGTGAAATCTGTCTGGCTTCAGCAATATTACAAGTGTATATATTGCACATCTGTATTTACTTCACCTATACTAAAAGTGGTAGTAGCAGTGGTAATATATTTTTTAGTTCAGAAAGCAGAATGCTTTTTAGCTCTGTAAAGTGCTTTATTTCTCTACATGTTTTTATATTTATTAAATTTTTATTGTATATATATGAAATGCACATCTCCTCCCTGCACAACAGGCTAAAATGTAAAAGAAAAATTTAAAAAAAACCCAAACAAACAAAAAACCAAAACAAAACAAAAAACAAAAAACAAAAAAAAACCAAAAAAGAAGTCCTCTTTACATGGAGCACCCACTGCAATGTTGGCCTTTGTCCTCTTTGTGGATTGTTGCTTTCAACATCTCTCCCTGGCTGATAGAGTTGAGAGTAGCAGCACAAGTCTTCTACAACTGGCTCATCAGTGCTTCTCAGCTGCAGTGGAGGGTTTCGCAGGAGACACACATGTTGATTTGGTCCTTTCAACTTTGGCTTTTCCCTTCTCTTTTTAAAATAATGCCAGCCCCAAGGACAAAACAGTAGATTCTATATGGGAAACAGTTGTTCAGTAGCACCTAGCCTCAGGTGAACAGATTCATTTTCAATCAGATGTTGTTATAAAACACTTTCAGTCACTGCTACCTTTGTTATTTGGCTGGACAGGTTCTCTTTGTTAATTAACATCTCACTCCTTTCTTCCCTTAATTCCCTTTTGAAACCAATTAAAACATTTGCTAGTGGCATATATTGCTGTTTGATGATTCAGTACTGTCCTGTTCTCTGCTATGCCAGCTTTGTTTCAGACTTTATCAGCACAAAGCTGTACAGCTGAAATATAATTTAGCAAAAATAACCCTTTTGGATACCTAGTTTGTGAGCAGTACTGAAAATTTTAGAGGGAAAAAAATAGAAAAATCTGATAAATAACTAAAATGTCAAACTATTTGTACAGCGTTAGCCAGCCTGCCATGAGTCACAGGACTCTGCTAAGTAGAGTCACTTGTTTTTGTGTCATGCTATGGCAAATGTACCATGATGTCAGCCTGTTGGAATGTCTTAGTAAGAGCTTCCTTCCTCTGAGAGCTGGTAGAAGCCATGGAAGAACTTCCATCCATGAGTCAATGCAAAAGGCTAAAGGATATAAAAAAAGAACGGCCAGGTCTAGCACCCGGTTATGAAACAGTCCCATTTTTATATATGAAGTACCCCTTAAACTTCTCTTATGAAAGCCTTCCAGAAAGAACTATCAGAAGTTTTAGGACTGAGTCCTTTGATTATTTTTTTTTTTTTCCTGTTGTTCCTTGTGACCATAATAACAAGATGTTCCTCTACAACTCAGAAGACCACAGCAGAGATTGCACAACTGTCTTTTTTTACCCTTTCCATCTTATGAATTATTTAAAATATTCATTGCGGTTTTGAGTTTGAAATACATATTTGTAGTCTGGTTTGAAAACTTCCCCATACTAGGTGTGTTTTTTATCTTGTTGCTGGAAAGGACATAACATATTTCAATGCTATTTTGTGTAGGCATCCGAGATGTTTCAAAATGGAGTGAAAAGGTCAAGAAGCCACTGGAAGAGCTGTATGGACATAAGTACTTCGCAGAAACCTGTGAGGCTTGGGTGGATGGAATATCGCGCTTTGCTGACAATTCAGATGGTAAGGCTTTCACAATGTTGAACTGAGGCAATCAGAGTAGCAGGCAGTTCTGGATAAAAAAAATCTAACAGTACTTCTAGCAGCCAGTAAAGGAAGGCTCTGCATATGGCATTAAAAGCTGGGTCTGACTCACACTCAGGAATAACACAATTACTCTGTAGATGGTTCACAGAACCAGAAAGGTGCAGGAGGAAAACATTTATGGAAAACATTAGCTGTTGAGGCTCTCCTCTTGTTCCACCACAAAACTGCATTATTAAGTCATTGCTTTTGTGCAGACTAAACAGAAAGGGTTCTGCTCAGGCAGAATCTTTTCTCCTCTTCTGTCTCTGTGTCGAAGAATTATCTCTTGGTGACATAGTTAAGATGTACCAAAAGTAAGACATGCTCTTTCCAGTTTTTGCGAAATAGAGCTGAAGAACTCTTTCAAACCTAGTAGCATGTGAGTTAAAAAAGAAGGGACTTCAGATTTTGAGAACTCAGAATTAAAAAAACACATTTTAGAAACACTATTGAAACATCTCAGGTGTTTAAAAATAAATTTTAAAAAATTGTTAAACTAGACAATAATTGTTTATCCCTGAAGATTTCTGCAATTACTCTACATAGACCTTTTCAGTCAAGGATATTATGAATAATAATCTGCAGTTCTACTTTAATTCAGAGGAAATTTACTTTCAATTTGCCTAAAGCAGTATTACACAATACATTAAAAAAGGAGTTTGTAACTTTTATGCGCATTTTCCTTTGGCTCTCATAATGAAAGCTAGAAGGTGATATGCATTGACAGGCAGCAGGTACTACAAGGAAAAAATATTTTTCCCGTAGTTTTTTTGTATAGGATCAGTGCACCACTAGGATTTCTCCCGGTAAAGTGATGTAACAAATTATGTTCCGATTTTATTTTACCCTTTCTGGAATGCGTCTCCTTAAAACTGGGGTTTTTTGACGTGCAAAGCCCAGGCTGGTGAATCTGTGGCTGTGACATCCTTTCACTGCCTGGACATGCCTCAGACACTCTGAGATAAAGTGACTGTGAAAAAGAAGCCACCTGGAAACACGTAACAAGGAGCTGAATTACCTAGATGCTGAAACTGGGTCAAATACTGGGAGAAGCCTAATGTTTGCTGCAAGAGATGAGCAGCTATCAGACTGCAGGGTTTTTTTTCCAGGGGAAAACCAGTTTTCCAATTTAGATTACAAACAGGCCACCTTGCAATTAAAGTTAAGACACTGCAACAAAGGCACAAATATAGCAGATATAAGAAAAGGTGTTAATAAAACCCATCAGAGATAAAAGGAGGACAGCAAAGCCAATGTTGGTCAAAAACTCAAGCTGTTTTTAAGACTAGACTATTTTCCCTGAATGATACAGCTTTCAGTGTGAAATACCATAAGAAACAAACTTTTAGAAGGAGCCAACACTTAACAAAACTGAGTAAGTTGCACAAAGTCTCAACATCCAAGATTATTCTTGCTGTTCCATGCTTTTAGAGTAAATATAATTTAGTGGTTATGGTACAAAACAGTTTTAGGACTGAAAATGGGGAAATAGTAGTTTGACTGCCAACTACGTCTCTAGATAAATGACCTAAATTTACTTGGTACTTGTTCTGAAAAACAATCAACATTTCTGCAGGTTTTAGAGGACTACGAGTAATATGTTCTAAATGTAAATATTTCACTAGTAGTACTGCAAACTAAGGCTACATAAATAACCAAGCAATTGGAAAAACTGAAACAGCCTCTGACTTTACAGCTAAGGGAAGTGTGCATGGATGAGCATTAATCTTACAGCTGTTGGTAGCTGCAAGGTGACAACTACAAATAGACAAAGTTATCTCAAAGAAAAATGGAACATAAAGCTCATCAAGGATGTTTTGCCCAAAGACTCCCTTGGAAGAGCATGGGAAGTTGGGCAACGACTTTGGAAACTGTGTTACTAAGGGATGGAAAAAAAGGGGAGAAAATTCAGAAAAGTCTTTAAGCAAAAGCATTAAAATTACTTCTGATGAGATTAATGACTAGTAAGCATAAAGTTATGGATGGCCAGGGAAAATAACCTTTGAATAGTTTTAGTACAATTCACACCAAACGGTTATGCATTTATATTGGGTTTGCATGGCCAGGTTTTGGTACCGGGGGGTTGCAGGGTGCCTAGAAGCTTCCTCCATGTCTGTCAGAGCCAGTGCCAGCCTGCTCCAAGATGGACATGCCACTGACCAAGGCCAAGCTGATCAGTGATGGCAGTAACACCTCTGTGAAAACATATTTAAGAAGGAAAAAAAGTTACTGTGTGGACGTTAGTGCAGCCAGAGAAGAGCCAAGTGAGAATATGTGAGAGGAACAACTATGCAGCCACCAAGGTCACTGAAGAAGGAGGGGGAGGAGTGCTCCAGAGCAGAGATTCCCCTGCAGCCCGTGGTGCAGTCCCTGGTGAGGCAGCTGCGCCTCTGCAGCCCATGGAGGTCCACAGAGATGCAGAGATCCACCCACAGCCCATGGAGGAGCCCATGCTGGAGCAGGTGCATGCCCGAGGGCTCTGTACCTGTGGGAGGCCTGTGCTGGAGCAGGCTCCTGCTGGGACCTGCAGACCCATGGAGAAGAGCCCACACTAGAGCAGGTTTCCTGGTAGGACTTGTGACCCAGTGGAGGACTCATGTTGGAGCAGGCTGTGCCTGAAGAACTGCATGCTGTGGAAAGGTGACCCATACTGCAGTAGTTTGTGAGGAACCATTGCTTGTGGGATGGATTCATGTTGGAGAAGTTCACAGAGAACTGTTTCCTGTGGGAGGGACCCCACACTAGAGCAGTGGAAGGACTCCCTGAGCAACAGCAGGAGCAACCTGTGATGAACTGACCATAACCCCCACTCCCCATCTCCCTGCACCACAGGGGGCAGGAGGTAGAACCCAGAAAGAAGATTCTAAGATTTATTTTGCTTCTCATTATCCTACTCTGATTTTGTTAGTAATAAATTCAATTAATATCCTGAAGTTGAGTCTGTTTTGCCCATGATGGTATTTGGTGAGTGCTCTCTCCTGGTCCTTAACTCAGGAGCCCTTCATTTTTTTTTCTCTCCCGTCTACTTGTAGAAGGGAGTGATGGAGAGGTTTAGATGGGTGCTTGGCATTCAGCCGGGGTCAACCATTAGAGCATTGCAGACAGCAAAGGGCCTGGGAGGTGCAACAGGTATCAATGCAGCCTAAGTTAATTTGTTCCAAAATAGTAGCAAATCTTGTAACCTGACAACCGCTGTAACAAAATGCAGCTTAACCTGAGGGCCATAAGACTCTTAAGGCTGAAAAGAACAAAGCCGGGAAGGAGATTCATGTATCAGCTTTGAAGAGTCAAAGTGAGCCTGGAGGAAATGTGGAACAGAAGTATTTCATTCTCTCTATCCTTTTGTCCTATTATCCATTAATGGAGCAAATTGCAGTGAAGTAACATTTTGGAGTAAGAAATGTTAATTATAGTCCTGCTTACATACTTCTATGGATTAATCACACACTATCCACAAAGAGAGGCAGTAGCTAGAACCCAGTGGAGTTCAGAGTCCTTTATAGAAGCAGTTTTATCTTTCATACAATTTTAAAACAAAGTGTGACCTTCATTTGTTTTCTCCCTAGGTAACATCTGCCAACAGTTGCTGCCAGATATTAAATGTCCCACATTTATAATTCATGGTGAGAAAGACCCTTTGGTTCCACAAGCTCACGCAGAATACATTCATAAGAACATCAAAGGCTCTCGGTAAGTTAAATGATGGAGTTTTTATATACCATTTTTGGAGAAATGAAGCAGTTCAAGCACAGTGTTTAAAAAAAAAAAAAATGTTTGGACAAGTTGTCTCTGCCACACAGAGAGCTATTCTAAACTTCCCTAGCAAATTAAAATGCAAACAGGGTAGCTGGACCTTTCTTGCAGTATAAAAAGTACAGTATTTTAATAAGCTGCTTCCTAAAGCCCTCTGAAACCAAGTTCATTTTCCTCTTTCCACCACACAAACAGAACCACTACTCACTAAGATCTATCAAAGCAAGCAAACTTGTTTTTATGACCATTGCACTCCTTTTGCTTTAAGAGACCTCATTTCTGTCCCATGTTCTGTTCAGCAGGGAATTTAGATGCTATGAATGGAGAGAGATTCCCAGTTATTAGAGAGAGAAGCACAGTTTACTTCTGTTTGCTCTGCCCTACTGATGTGAACAACCTCAAAGATTGTTTCCACCTGTCCCATGAATTGTCAGTGTTTTTAAGAAAAACAGAATGAGGGGGAAAAAAAGTACAGCTGTGCTCAGAAGTATTACTATATAAACAAGAAAAATATCAAGGCACCATCTGCTTTATGTGTGTTGTGGTTTAACCCTGGATGGCAACTCAGTACCACTCACCCCCTGATTCATGGGTTAAGGGACAGAATCAGATGAGTAAAAATGAAAAAAACCCTCATGTGTTGAGATAAAGACAGTTTAATAGGTAAAGCAAAAGCAATGCATGCAAGCAAAGCAAAACAAGGACTTAACTCACTGCTCCCACAAGCAGGCAGGTGTTCAGCCATCCCCAGGAAAGCCAGGCTCCATCATGCATAGCAGTTACTTGGGAAGACAAATGTCATCCCTCCAAACATCCCCCTTCCTTCTTTCCCCAGCTCCGTATGCTCAGCATGATGCCATATGGTATGGAATATTCCTTTGGTCAGTTGAGGTCAGCTGTCCCAGCTGTGGACCCTCCAAACGCCTTGTGCACCCCCAGCCTCCTCCCTAGTGGGGCAGTATGAGAAGCAGAGAAGGCCTTGATGCTGTGCAAGCACGGCTCAGCAATAACAGAAACATCTCTGTATTATCAGCACTGTTTTCAGCATGAATCCAAAACACAGCCCCATAATAGCTACTGTGAAGAAAATTGACTATCTCAGCCAACTTGAAAATTCCAGAAATGCTTCCTATAAAAAGCTAGGATTTTACCAGCTGAATTTTCCTCATAAATTTGCACACAAATGCAAGCATTCTATTACTACTTAATAATAGACTGTGATGGTTAGCACTGGAGAACAGAAGTACTGAGGAAGAAAAAAAAAAAAAATTAATGAATGCAAAGTGTAGGGAATTGTTCCAGTGGTGTTCTCTCGCTGCAAAAATGAGTGATGTTTTCTCAAAGCCAGCCCCACTGATCATAGTAATGCATTCTGCCACAGGAAAGATGAAAACAAGAGATCTTACCTAACAATCACATGCAGGTGTTTTATTTCATGTCTGCTGGTTCCTTACTCCTGCATGCTCTGCTCAGAAGACCTATAATCCTGCTTGGTTTCACTGAGCTCCAGAATATTCCAGATGCTGACTAAGGCAAATTATCCCAAAAAACTAGACAAGGATCTGATACCTTCTTTTTAGAAGGCAAGTCAAAGGGGAAACACTGTTAGAAATTGCCATCCAATAAAATTTAAAACAGTGAGTCTTTGCATGTCTTTGTGCTATAGTGCTCCTCTGTATGCATATTTGTCAGAAAAGAAACCAGATTAATGATGTTCTCAGAAAATAATACATGGGTACATGGTCCCATTCTTCCCTGGTTGCATTGGAAATTACATTTTCCATTGTGAAGCAGAAGGAAAAGTTTAAATTCAGTATGTTTTCAGTAACATATGCTTCTACCATCAGCTTTTCTTGCCCTGATTTTTATCTAGTATTAAAGTAGAAAAAACTTCTTCTGATTATAGTGCAGATACATTGCTTGTTTCTCTCGTGGTGGAAGAGTGTGCCATCATTCTGCATTTGCATGGTATGGCTGGAATTTGGTAGCATTACAGTAGTAGGAACCATTAACAGCAGTAGGAAATAGCATCCACAGTGCTATAGGTTTGTGCATCTGTGTGCTGCTTAGTCTTTGAAGAAACAGACTTAATAAAACTCAAGACAGAATTCACTAGAAAAGCTGGGTATGTTCACATGCTGCTGCTCTTTTCCCAAAACAGCAATTGTCACCACCAAAAGAAGGTTGATCCCTCTTGCTATAGTGGGACTTTGACATGAAGGCAACATAAAGTATCAGTCAAAATGGTTTTAGCTCTGTTGAAACTGCTTAGTACATGGTAGAACAAAACAATTTAAAGAATTTCCTAACCCCATATGAAGAAGTGTACAGCCCTGATGTATAAAGTTTGTCTCAGAGAGAAAGCAAAATTAAGTAGAATTTTAGGCATGTCAAACTCATATTTGTATTATGAAGATTTAACCTTATTCACAGGTACTACTTCTAAGCTTTTGGTATAGCCAGAGAAGTCTCAACTTCCCTTCTTATTTTTAATGGATGAATGGTTTTAGTTTTGGATTGTCTTTTTGCAGAAAGATTAGACAAACTACAAGTACTAACCAAGTCTGGGTTGTGACAAAGACTTTACATTTCACTGCCTAGCACAACTACTGTTCTCTGAAAGAGGCAAAAGTGCTCAGGTACTTTACATACCTTTCAAAGATGCATCTTACTCACATAAATTTTGGAATCTTATCTTCTCTGTAGATCACTAGAAAGGTTTCTAGAAACTGGGTCTAGGAAACAAAAATTTTAGGCTTATTTTATCCTCCCCAAAGTGGGACAAGTAGTATGGTTGTTGCTCCAACTGTTGCTGTGGTTCACATTCTGAACCACATATAGAGGGACAGCACTTAAAATAAGAGTTACTACAGTTACTTACGGGGTAATCAAGAGCAAGGAAAACGCAACAAGTATTTTAATTACCTGTATTCACAGAATAAAATGTATATTCAGTGTTTGATTTTTTTTGTCTTTTAAGGTTGCTTCTGATGCCAGAAGGAAAGCATAACTTACATCTGCGTTTTGCAGAGGACTTCAACAGAGAAGTGGAAAATTTCCTGTGCTGACTTGGACTGTAAAACAAGTCAGAGGCTCTTGGCCTTTGCCTTGTTTAGGAATTTAAGTTGGCTCTCCATTTTCAATGAAGTTATAGGTAGGTTTGAGTCCTGTAAGAAAAAACATTAAACATGTTTGCATGAGAAGGATATGTCTTAAGAACATGTAAGCCTCAGTGATCAGAGCATACCACTGTACTGCAAGACTTCTGACATGTCTTTAAGCTTACTTGTTGCCACCCAGGCTGAACAGTTGTTCTTTGTCCAACAGAGGTGTTAAGAAAGACAGAAAACATGATCTAGAATACATGCCTTTATGTGCTCTTAATATTAAAGGACAAAAAACATTGTAAGAATTAGGATTCAGAAATGTTACATTGAGAAATCTGCCAAAGTCACAAATGCTGAGATGATAATTGGGTACATAGTTTCTAGAAAACATGCTTCACCACCACTGTCATAAGTCATTCAGATGCATGCCTGCTTTACAGAAGTTCCTTTGATACCAGGGGGCTTAAGCTTCATCCTCCTCTCCTTCCTCTTCAAACTCGCCCTGCTCATCAGCAGTGGCATCCTGGTATTGCTGGTACTCGGAGACCAGGTCGTTCATGTTGCTCTCGGCCTCCGTGAACTCCATTTCATCCATGCCCTCGCCGGTGTACCAGTGCAAGAAAGCCTTGCGCCGGAACATGGCCGTGAACTGCTCCGAGATCCTCTTGAAGAGCTCCTGGATGGCCGTGCTGTTGCCGATGAAGGTGGCGGACATCTTGAGGCCGCGCGGGGGGATGTCGCAGACGGCCGTCTTCACGTTGTTGGGGATCCACTCCACAAAGTAGCTGCTGTTCTTGTTCTGCACGTTGAGCATCTGCTCGTCCACCTCCTTCATGGACATGCGGCCCCGGAAGATGGCGGCCACCGTCAGGTAGCGGCCGTGGCGGGGGTCGCAGGCGGCCATCATGTTCTTGGAGTCGAACATCTGCTGCGTCAGCTCGGGCACCGTCAGGGCGCGGTACTGCTGGCTGCCGCGGCTGGTCAGCGGGGCGAAGCCCGGCATGAAGAAGTGCAGCCGCGGGAAAGGCACCATGTTGACCGCCAGCTTGCGCAGGTCGGCGTTCAGCTGGCCGGGGAAGCGAAGGCAGGTGGTCACGCCGCTCATGGTGGCCGACACCAGGTGGTTGAGGTCCCCGTACGTGGGAGTGGTCAGCTTCAGGGTGCGGAAGCAAATGTCGTACAGGGCCTCGTTGTCAATGCAGTAGGTCTCGTCCGTGTTCTCCACCAGCTGGTGCACAGAGAGGGTGGCATTGTAGGGCTCCACCACCGTGTCCGACACCTTGGGCGAGGGCATGACGCTGAAGGTGTTCATGATGCGGTCGGGGTACTCCTCCCGGATCTTGCTGATCAGGAGGGTGCCCATGCCAGAGCCCGTGCCTCCGCCCAGCGAGTGGGTCAGCTGGAAGCCCTGGAGGCAGTCACAGCTCTCCGACTCCTTCCTCACCACATCCAGCACAGAGTCCACCAGCTCAGCGCCTTCCGTGTAGTGCCCCTTGGCCCAGTTGTTGCCAGCCCCGCTCTGACCTACAGGGCAGACCAGAAGCCAGGGGCCGCATTAGCGCCCCAGGGACAAACAGAGATGATGCCACTGCCCCTTCCCTAGGGACTCCTCCCCTCACTTTCACCCCCACTCTGCTATGGGGATTCAGGTTCCCCAGGGTCCCTTGCATGCTCAATCCAAGTCTTTCCCATGTGTGGAGTTCCCACTCTGGAACTCCTCCATCCCGCAGTCACTCACCAAAGACAAAGTTGTCGGGACGGAAGATCTGTCCAAAGGGGCCGGAGCGCACGGAGTCCATGGTGCCGGGTTCCAGGTCCACGAGGATGGCACGGGGGACATACTTGTTACCTGTGGGAGGAACCAGCACCAGCGTTACAGCCCTGCAGTCTGCAGCCAGTGTCACAGGAGCCCTGCTGTGCTCCCATCCACATCCCTGCATTTCTCTGGAGAGGCACTGTCACATTCAAGACTACCATGTTATCAGAGCCTTTCTGAGAACAAAGGTCTCTTAGAAGAGTCACGGGCAGATGACAGCTCTTGTTCAGGGATTTTTCCAGCCTCAATGAACTGTCATGCCTGCCCCATTAATTTAAGGATATCTGAGGAAGCTGACACTTACCAGCAGCTTCATTGTAGTAGACATTGATCCTCTCCAGCTGCAGGTCGCTGTCCCCGTGGTAGCTGCCCGTGGGATCAATGCCATGCTCATCGCTGATGACCTCCCAGAACTAGAGGAAATTTTTGAAAAATGGCAATTAGCCAGTTCCAGTGGAAACAGCTGGCCAGTGCCAATCACACACCCCCAGTGCAGCCCATGCATTCCGCGGCCCTGACCACTCCCTTGCATGGCAGAGCAGCTGCCGGGTGGGAAGGTGAGTCAGTGCACAAGGGCTTCGCTGGCCACAGCAGCTGAACTAGCAGGGGGCAGACGAGCAGCCAGAGCACTGAAGTGCAAGTTAATTCCTTTGTAGCTTGTATCCAAAGAGCGACCATCTCTGGCTATGTCAATTTGGTGCCCTCCCATTGTCTAGCATTGGCTTAAGACCCTTTAGTCGCTACAAGATGGCAACATCTACACAGTTTCGGTGGTGACGGCTAATCCGTGGCACTGAAACACCTCTCGTTCCCTCCTCCCTCGGGAGCTGGCGCCGTGGCCGCAGAGGGGCGAGGCAGCGGGGGATGGCCGCGGCTGCCTGCGGGAAGGCTGGGCACGCCGGACGGGAGCGCGGGCACATCCCTGCCCCGCCCAGCCCCGCGGCAGCTCAGACCGGCAGGGCCGGGAGGCACAGGGGCAGGAGCCACGACGCCTCAGCAAACCCCGGGTCGCTTTTCATTTCGGGACGGAGCTGCGCGCCACCCGCGGGAGCGCCCCGCTGCCCACGCCCGTCCGTACCTTGGCGCCGATCTGGTTGCCGCACTGCCCGGCCTGGATGTGCACGATCTCACGCATGGTGCCGGTGTCCGAAGCTGCCCCTACCGCTGGTGCCGCCTCCCTCGCCGCCCGCTCCCGCACTCGCAGCTGCGGCAGCCGCGCCCGTCGCTGCCCCTTAAATCGGGCGCCGCGCCCCGCCCCGCCGGTGACGTGCGGCGGGAACGGCGCGGGGCGGGGCGGGCCCGGGCATTGTCTCCCGCGCCCGGGTCGGGTGCTGCGTCCGAGGATGGTTCTGTTCGGGGGCGGCAGGCTAGGGGGTCCTCCACATGCTGAACGCTGCTGGCTTGGGGTGCAGGGGGAACCTCGCCTTCAGCCGTAGGGGAAAAGGCAGGGATCGGACACGACATGGCTCTTCTTGAGGTGAAAAAGAAAACAAAACTGCCTAACTCCTCTTTGCACACCTGTTGGAACTCGTCCCCTTGCTTCCTTCGCCTCTACTGTGCCACAGCAGCAAAGCACATGCTGCTAGGTTTTATTAGCACCCTCAAGCCTGTATTTCTAGCTCTAATCATGTTTCAATATGTTTGAAGCACAAACATAATTTTTCCATAGCTTGGGCACCTGAAACAAGCAGAAATTGGGTGGTGATATTGAAACGCACAGCCACTTTCAAGCACGAAGCTGTTTTAGATATTGCTGCTAAACCTGTATACATGGGGCTCTAATTTCAGAAACGTAGAGGGCTGGCATGAGATTTTATGCTGCTGCTAAAGAATGGCTTTTTCTGGGAGTTATAAAGCAGTGATAGCAGTTTAACACCCACAGGAATGGGATATCTTTCTTTTCTATAAGTGAAGTTATGTTGTGTGTTACCAGACATGTGCCACAGGCCTCATATTGGAAAACTTTGAATCCTGCTTGTAGCATCTCTGCTTGATCTGTCATAGAAAAAAAATGAGAGAAGCACATGGTGGATGACCAAGGACAGCAAGGAGGATATAAGTGAACCTACTGCGATACACACCTGTATCTGCACTGCTGCCAAGGAGAATATCTGAAACAAATTTCAGCAGAGTCTGTAATGGATTGTGCAGGAACTGTTGAACTTGATTATAAAACATCACTTGATTCACAGCTCTAATTTTTTTTCAGAAGTGAAAGTAACTTTGCCACCCAGCTGGCCAGCCTGTTGAGGACAGCTTTACACTTGCACCAGGGAAGGGAGATGACAGCCCACAATGAAGCAAGGAACAGGTTGGTAAAGAGGATGCAAAATTACGTACCTTGTGTTCAGCATAATAGAACTGGAGAGAGCTCACCTTAAGCACAACATTAAAGTGCCAAGGGGACAGCATGGTAAAGCAAGCTCTCGAACTTTTGCCAAGTATCAACAAGGTCAACATAGTTAACATTGTTTATTTTGTGGAGGCTTTTGAACTGTCTCCTATAACATCCCTGTAGGCCAATTGATGAGGTATGGCCTAGATAAATGGACAGGAACATGGAGTGACAACTGGCTGAACTGCCAAGCTGAAGGGCTTGACATCAGCAACATGAAATTCAGAAGCCAGCAGCTGGTGCTGTACTCCACTGACCTATCCTTGGCTAACACCATTTAACTTCCTTGTTAGTGAGTTAAATGGCAAGAGAGTGCACCCTCAGCAAGTCTGCAAATGATACAAAACCGGAAGGAGGGAGCAGTTTAACAAAGAGAAGTGCAAAGTCCTGTACCTGGAAAGGAACAACCCCCTGAACCAGTACATGCTGGGGACCACCCAGATGGAAAGGAGCTTGGCCAAAAAGGACCTAGCATCCTGGTGGACACCAAGTTGAACATGGATCCGCAGTGTGCCCTAGCAGCAGGGCTGTCCAGCAATATCCTTGAGGAAGATTGTTACCAGCAGGTCAGGGAAGGGAATAAGCTGTGGTGAGATGCATTTGGAGTTTTACACCCAATTCTGGGCTCCCCAATATGAGAGAGATGGACATTTTGGAGTGAGTCCAATGAAAGGCCATGAAGGCAGTTAAGGAAGTGGAGCATCTGTCATACAAGGAGTGGCTGAGAGCTGGGACCGATTTTCCTGGAGAAGTCTCAGGGGATTCTTATCAGTGTGTGTAAATACTTGATGGGAAGCAGCAAAGAAGATGGAGCCAGACTCCTCTCAGAGGTGCACAGTGACAGGAGGAGAGGCGATGGACACAGACTGAAATACAGAAATCTAAACACAAGAAAAGAAACCTCTTTGCTCTGGTACAGGTTGCCCAGAGAGATTGTGGAGGGTGCAGTCTCGGAAATAGTCAAAACCCCAGGGGAGACAACCCTGGTTAACCTGTTCTAGCTGACCTTGTCAAGCAAAGTAAAGGAGTAGACTAGATGATTCCAGAGGTTCTGTCCAACCTCAACAATTCTGTGGTTGTATGAAAGGGAAAGAAAGGAGTGGGAGGCTGTGTGTGATCAGCAACACCAGACTGACAGTTTATTCATCTCAGTTTCACAGTACACTATAACGTTATAACACTTTCAAAACAAGAAGATTTTTTCAAAGGTGAGGTAATAATTGACGTGGGAAATCATTACTACTATCAAAAATAAAGTCAGAATGATCAGAATTGTTTACATAATGCTCAGGTTAGCTATGCTTAACACAATACAAATCAATGCATAGTGTCACCACTTTCACTCTTTTTTTTTCATCTACAGCAGAAAATACTAGTGGCTAAAGAAGTACCATATCTTTGCCTGGAATTTGGCTGCTGTGACCTTGGAAAAGTACTTTGGCTGTATTTTCAAAAGTGGCGCTCAGTTTGCTCCAGTGAATTGACTTTCTTATCAACTGTAGCTCTTTTTCTTCCCTATTGCAGAAACCTCAGCTGCTGTGAAATGTCATGAGCACAGATTGGCTTTAAGCTTTGCAACACTGGGAATTAAGTGTGGTGCTATTCCATGTGGCTTTTGCAATCACAAAATATCCAGGACTGTGCTAGCACTGAGATCTTTTCACCAAATTCTTTAGAAGTTTGTGTTCTTTATATCCCAGCTGTCATCAGTATTTTCCTTTGACATATTTCAGCAACACTTAATCACAGGCAGCCTTTGTTACTGTTCACAAAATTTGTGCATATACATTTGTACTTGCCATAGGCATAACCCACCTTTTTGGGCAGCAGCAGGCAGTTGCATCTCACTACTAGTGGATCTGCAACACAACTGCATCCCTGAGGGAACCACACAGACACTGAAGAGCTTTTCGGGTGCCAAAGTATTCCTGACAACCCACAAAGGCCCAGCTTGAAGCATTATGATTCTTCTCTTGAAGACACCTGGACACTCCCTGAGATGTCTTCTTCCCACGTGCACACAGTGACCTCCTTTATAGTTATTCCACTAAGGATTCTGAGCTTTTATTAGGAAACTAATTCTTAGATACTATAGGACTGGTCTCTTTGTAGAATCCCACTGTTTTTTTGACAGTGGGGATGTAACTCCACGTTTTATTCTGAATACCTAAAGGGAAGTACATATTTATGTGTACAAGTTACTTCATCTTCAGCAACGTTGAACATCCACGAACACACAGTGAATTGAACTAAATGTCAACTACTTGAATGTCAATTCAGAATCTTTCATTATGGCAAACACTTTAACAAATCATAGCCATCAAGGATACTTAAATAGATATGGGAGTTCCCTCTTGTTTTGGGTTTTTTTAATATAGCTCTATAAATTCCAAGTTGTCAGAATCACAGATGAAAGCCAAAATGCTCCCATTCATACAAAGGCAGTGCCCAGGAACACCCATGGGCCCCTCAGCAGCTGAAGCTCTGCCACAGCCTCCTCCCTGCTTGCATCAAACGCTGCCTACCCAGTTTCCAAGGCAACAGTGGAGCCTGGCGATGGCTGCACAAGGGAGGCAACAGGGATCCCACAACATTTTCATGTCTGTCCATGATGTCCCATTGTTTGAGAAAGAATCACAAGCGTACAAATATGAGAGCTTCTTAAGCACACAAAATGTCTGTCCATGGCTTTATTCTCACTAATTTGTGATGGGTGATGTTATGTGTTGTTCATGGCCTTTTGAGTCTTTCTGTTGGTACTGAAATGAGCAGGCTCTGTTCATTACCTTATTGTTTGCTTTCTACCTGGTAACTATGACATTCTCACCTGATGAAGACTGTCTGAGGTCACCTCTGGAACATGACGCTTAATCATTTGCAATGTCCATTAACACAGAAGAACATTCTGCCAGCAAGAGGATGGAATAATTGTGAAAGTGATTTTAATGTTAGTAATAAAATACCTAAGAGGGAAATCTATTTTTATTTTAATATTACAACTCACTGCGGGCACTAGAAGCAATTAATTACAACAACGCTGAGCATGTTTTTATGAATGAGCAAAAGCAGTTTCATTGTAGAGCCCTCTGAACTTGTATTTATTACACCTGAGGGTCTGCGTGTTTGGCCAAGAACAAAAGAGGAGAGACAGTAAATGTGTGAGAGAAAATCACATTACAGAGCAATTTGGGACACTCTCAATTCTAAAATAACCCATGAACCTTTAGAGGGGAGAACTGTTTCTCCATGAATCTAGTATTTCTTCCACACCATATGGTTCCTCTTGTGAATTTAGATTATAACCTCTGAGAGTCAAGCGTTTCTGTGAATGTGCTTGTACAGGACACAGCAAACAGAACCCAACTTGTCCGGCTTCCAAAGGTACCATAATAAACACGATCACATGGCACAAAATAATTCCAAAAAGGGAAAAATGTGTTGATCATCATCAGGCAGTGATTTACTGAGAAGAAAGGCAAAACAATGCAGCCTCTCATTATTTCCTCTTGGCACACCAGATGTGATGGGGTAGCAGCCAGATGGCTCCTGCCCCCATCCAGGCTGCATCTACCTTTTTAGATTGCTCAGTAGATGAAACATGTCTGATATCCCTACGAACTGCATCCTCCAGTCAAAAGACGACTAAGATTCCAGCATCAGTATAAATTAAATGCTGATATCATATTTTCCAGGGCAGTTCATTTCCTGCACGTCGTCGAGAACAAGGTACAGATAGACACTTTGATCTGCTAGTTACTGTTTCTTTTGTTCCTTAGCCTCCTTGCTTTCTTGCAATCCGATAGTTACTTGTAACTCAAACTGACACTGGGCAAACTCTGAACTACACCTTATGAGGTCTGCTAAGAGATGCAGTAGTCTGTGGTGGGATTCAGCGTACATTGTTTAAAATTGCCTGGATTCTCTGCAGGAGAGTTCAGGGTGATGTTGCACTAGGTGGCTGAATCAACCAAATACCTTGTTTGGCTCTCTCCTGCTTCCAGCTGCCCACATTTCCCTCCTTCTTTGTACAAGTTTTCCCTCTGGCACACCACCTAATTTAAGAAAAACATTCTTCCACTCCCTCAGTTTTCTGACCTTAGCTGTGGAGTTAAGGAAGAGGAAAAGACTGGTGGAAAGGGTCAGACATGCCCTGGAGCTGGTAGGGGAAATTACACTGAGATAACACCTGAAGTGGGGCAAAGGGAAAAGGACCATCCTTTTTAGCATCTGAAGGATACTGAATCAGCCCTGCCTATGGAAGTGGCAGTTTTCTCAGTGCCAACAAAATCTCTAATCCCTGCTTGCTAAGATGGAGATGGAAATTTCTTAGCTGAAATTTCAAAAAAACAGCCATACAATTAATTTATTAATTATAAGACCAGCATTATGCTGGATGCAGAGAAGCATGATGTAAGAAGTCAGTGCTTGAATTTCATTAAATGTTTGTAAAGCTTGTTGTGAGACCATTTGAATTCTGCTTGAAACTCCTGTTTAATTATTCACTATGGAGGCAGGCAGTATCTTTCTATTACATTCATGGAAAATGTGGAAACATTTTTCACTGCAAAACAACACAGAACCTTTTATTGACTAAGCTACACAACCTCTGCCAGGGTAGCCACTTCATCCTCTGGAGCAAGTGTGGTTTTTTCACATTCTGCTTAAACTGGACTGTTAATAACTTTTTTTTTTTTTTACAAAGATAGAGGCATTCTTGCCAAAAAGGAAAAAACAAAACCCAAAACCCCCCCTATGCCTTAAGCTTTCCAAGGAAGCCAAGCGAGAAAAATAACCTGATTATAAAAGATGACATATGAATAAATTGAGACCAGTTGGAAAATCTCTACACTACAAGAATCAAATATGAATAAACAAGAATTTAACAGAGATAACTTGATTTTTTTCCCTTACAAGTGGAATTCTGCCTGTAAGGGAAAAATGACTTTGAGTGGGGAGGAGGGAATGACCTACTCTTAAATGATTTCTTTTTAATTTTTTTTTTTTTTTTTTTTTTTAGATACTGTAAATAGATCGCCTTCTTATACACACACTTCAAAGAAACACAGTTTTTCTTTCTGGCAGATTCAAAAATAAAATACTTAAAATAGGACTGAAGCTAGAAGCAGGGAAACAGTTCATTTCTTTTTAAACTGCTCAGGGAGAGGAGTTGTCACCTGCACTGTGTCCTTTGCTGGCAGAATGTCTGGGGATGGGCAGGCTTTCACAGCTTCCCTCACACCCTCCCTCTGTCTCAGTTTCCAATGCTCAGAGGGCTCCAGCTGGACAACTGTCCAGGAGACTCAGGGCCAAGAAATGTGTTTTTCCAAAATGCATCATGTCCTGAGGCACTTTCCTGTGACCAAGTGCTTCCATTTTGAATTTTCTTGTAGGCAAGCTAAAGATAAGACCCATTTAAATGGGAGTGTCTGAGAACAAATAGTCTGCTCTTTCCCAGTTTGATAAATAACAACAGACCAGGACAGGAGATTGCTGAAGTATCAAAAGGCAGGTGCTTAGTCTGAATGGATTTTAGATTGGAAGGTGAAAAAGTCTCAAAAATATATATTTTTTTTTAGTCACATACAAAATCAGCTCCTTCTTCTCTGTAGAGGTTTATTTTGAGCTGAAGAAAGGGAGGGAAATAACCTTACTCAGATTACCCTCGGCACATATAAAGCATCAAAAGTGTCACAAGCTTTGTTCTGTGAAAATGTAGAAGCAGCTGAAAAAACAAATGGGAAGACTGAGAAGGGTATTATTTGTAAATGAAAAACAGTGCCTTTCCTACAATGAACAGGCTCAGGGGAATAGCGTTACCTATAACTCCTGTTCAGGCTATGATTTCTGAACAGTCCCTAAAAGTATTTGTTCATTATGCTTTAATGTGGAGAGGAAAAGCAGAATAACATCCTTTGGGAGAAAAGTTTTGCATCAAATAATAAGGGTAGTCACATGATTTCTCCAGAGAAGATTTTACCTCCTCATAGCTATAGCAAACAAAAATATTAGGCCTCATTAAACAGAAAGCAGTAATTAAAGCACCTCCCACTGTGAGGCAGAATCTAATATAGATTAACAGCTCTTCTCAGGGAAAAAAAAAAGAAGTAGTAGTAAAACAATGAGATGGGGGGGTTGGGTTTGGGTTCTTTTGGGTGGGAGGGAGGGAGGTGTTTGGAGAATTATTTCAGTGGAACAACCACGAAACTTGCCCTACTGAAAGCCATTACTGGGTTTCATCTTGATCTTACACATAACTTGGCTATGGGGATTACAGGGAAGACAAAGGAAACAAGAGGAGAACTCTTTCTAATGCAGGGTGTATTGTTAGAGGCCCCAACTTTTTCTAGCGAGGCAAGAAAACTTGTCCCTCTTGCAGCACTTTGCCAGAGTTGCTCCGGGCACCAGAGCTGTGCTTTGTATTAGTGCATTGCAGCACCAGCCCATAAGGACTGTCAGTCCATCACAGTTTCTTTGAGCACAGAGTACTTGCACTTATAGAAGAACCTCCTAGCACCACGCTCTTTTGAGCTACGTAGCACATGATAACATCATCCATGAGCAGATTTCCCTGCACAGATTAGGAGTTTGCCCTGTTTTTGCAGGGGGTTCACCGGAGAGGACACCCAAACATCTGGATTCTCTTGTTTCTTCGGGTTATAAATCCTATTGCTACTTTGGTTTACTCTGTTCTTCAGCTCATACCTTCTGGAAGGATACACCTGTCAACAGGATGGGCCTCAGGTTTGATTCTTAGACTATCATGTCACCAGGACCATTGTATACTTAATGCTACCCAATTTCTGATTTATATAGGCACTTCATGTATCTTGGGAAAAGGAGAATCATTATTGCTCCCACTTGAGAGACTGGAAAATATCTGTTGGAAAACAGATGTAAGCCTACAATCCCATTAAGAGTTTTGAAATATCAGACCACATACTGGATTATATTTCCACAACACTGTTGCTACAATGGTTTAGGCTGAGGTTTGAGAAATAAAGAGGGAAGAGAAATTAGGTGAGAGGGCATCCCAGTGCTACTACTACTCATGCCATTTCTATTTAAATTAAACCTACATGGTGCCTAGTTGTTTTTACAACCTTATTTATCTTTACCCTCTTGCACTTAACAGCAGTAAAGCACTGATTGTTTGCCTTGGTCAAGACATTCTACTAACACGCTTAAAAATTACACACATTTAACAAAGGGAATTTAAAAAAAAAATAAATAAAGAGATTGTTCCCTTCCCCAACACCATCAACTCTAATTGTCAACAGAGGAAAATGCTTCCCTTCAGGCCACAACTGATCTATTGAAATGAACATATATTGCTTTATATTATTTACTTATATCTCAATACAAATCAGTTATTATAAGTGGCTTAATCTGCACACCACTTATTTGTATTATCTATCCCCATTTCTTCCAAACAGGATGCCTCATGCAAGACCTTTAACCCTAAATGTATCGTTCATCATGTGGACAAATATAAATCTACACCCAAGACAGATTGAGGTAGTCAGATAACCTAATCTGAAATCGTCCAGTGGTTCTGCTTTCTTTGTGAAACAGAAAAATTGCAATCACAAAGACTAGTGAAGACACCTCTCTGTTGTTTGGTATACAGCAGTCAGATCCAGTTTTTATAGTGAAAGGTCTCCTGGGCAATAAATACAACTAAAGATCAAAGATACAAGAGAAAAAAGGTGCTGCAGTCCCAGGCCCAGAATGAGACTCATGCTCCCTTATATTCGCCTTACTGTTCTACCAAGCTTTGAACCTTCCCTTCAAGTCTTTCAGTAACCCCTTTTTCTATATTTCTCAACTCCTACTGAAATGATGGTTTGATTTTTTTTTTTAATTATTATGACTGGCAAATAAGACATGTAGGATTTATGAAAGGACATGTTTCTCTCTAGAGTATTTCTATTTCTAGGTTTTCTTCCTCTAGAACAAAAAAAAAAAAACCAAAAACCACAGACTACAAACAACAGCAAGCCATGTAGGATGGTGTCCTACTTTCTAGTAAGGGAGCTTAGTGAAATGTGTCACTTGGGTAGCTATATTTAAGGATTAGCTAGAGACAGAGTGCAATTACACTGAGAATTAAATGCTAGATGTGTTGAATACTAGTGAAACCTGCTACAGTGTCATGGCTGAAAGGAAGATCTTTACTATCAAAGATCAACGTCTCCTCTTTTAGTGAAACTGTTTAGATTCGTTTGCTGACTCAAAGCTATACGATCAACAATTTCAAGTGCAACCCAGCTAGATAATTTCAAGACAAGGTTACTTTTGCAAACAGATACAGTGTTATTTCCCCAAAGGGCCTGAGGTAGCATGTATTAACTCAGTTACTAAAACAACCTCAATTTGTCTAATGTTTAATCCTAGAACTGCTCAACTGTTAAAAAATACAAGTACTGTTGTGGGTATACACAGCTGTATTTGTTTTCCGACAGTCCAGGCTGTTTAAGTGCTTCTCACTCCTCTGTACACCAGAAACCAAACCTACAGATGAGAGAAAAGCTTTAGTAAGTGCCTGTTGTCCCACACACACCAGCATAGGAGGCCCATCAGCAAAGGAATAGGGCACACTCAGAGCAGTGTCCACAGGCAGTGGACTCAAAACAGGCAAGATATTAGTTATGCACAGCAGCTCCCTTTTAATTCTTTATTCCAGTAATGCCTTGCAAGCATTTCAGTAAAGGACCACAATAGAGGCTGCACACATGTGAATACCAGCTCTTTCAGAGTGGTAAGGACTGCAGTAATTGTAGCATTGGTAGCAGCTCTCCTAGTAACACTTTTCTTTAGTGCAGTACCACTCCCCTAAGTGCTGTTTGGATGAGCTAAGGACTAAGCTTACATATTGGGTAACTGCTAAACTCCACGAGGGATTTCACTCTTGCTTTGTAAGAGTAATAGGATCTGTGAAACTTTGCTAACTACTGTTAACAACATTGTAGATTCATTCAGCGTTCTCGCATCCTATAAGAACACAAAAACATAAATCCCCCCTCCCTCACTGTAAAGAAACCACACTTACCTTTGCAAAGATGCACAGCAGGGTGCAGCTGCACTTGCTCTCCCCTGCCTGGGTAGAGGTTCATATCCTGCTGCAGGGACCAGGAGCAAACAACTGCCCTGTAAACATGTAACTTGGAGACAGCTATTGTCAGGGGATCTATAGGGGACTAAGATTGTATGTTATGCTCTGGACAGCCTTTTGAGCCTAGAAATCTGCCCATCACCTCATATCTACTAAAGGGAATTGATTGCTCTGTAGAATCAATCCCTGTACAGTTAAGGGCAGGTTAGTGCCTATTTTTGGGAAACACAAATTTTATTCTTGGAGAGAAAAAGCTCAGGTTTTTACTTGAGGTCCCAAGATGCCTGCTAGTACAGACCTATCCTTCCCTGCATGGAATTTTTGTATTTAGAGAGGAGAGTTGAGGGGAAGAAAAGCGAGCTCAGCATCAAGTCAAATCACAGCCAGCCACCCATATGCCTGTACTATAGTCCCTGGAACAAGTTAAATAAGCTGCTGAATGGCAGTAGGGAAGCCTGCAGCTATCCTGTCAAATCAGTTTTGACAGCTTGTAATGTGGAATTCAATACTTCCTCTCTGACCTCTCTACCATGTATGTCCATAAAGAGGAGTTGCACGATTCAAGTGCAGTGTCTTGTTTTTATCAGCTAAAGCAGCTTTTGCCCCAGCAATTAGCTAAGCTGTTAGACACAGGAGTTTCCATAAATTACCAGGCATCTTTAGCTGAGCTACTACAGTTTCCACATGCTGCTAGATTCACAGCCTGAGAATTCTTGTTTTATTGAGCTTAACCTTTCACTGAAGTTGAGGAATAAACTGAGAAGTGAAGCTACAGAAAACTACACAAAAATTACTTGCTTAAGCTAGAGAGAAATAAAGTAGAGGAGACAGTTTAGGACACAAAAAGCCTTTATGTTTGAGAAGTTAACCATTTCAACAGAAGACTCTGAAGTATTTTGCAACTACTGTTACATTGGACAGTCAAGGATACAAAACTGCTGACAGAAGCAACAGTGGAGAGCACCAAATTAAAAAATGCATGCTTCAGCACAACTGCACAGATTCCTTCTCTCAATGAATACTTGCCTGCTCAGACTATACTTAACTCCTACCCATCTCAACTTTACGCCTCATCCTCCTCTCCTTCCTCTTCAAACTCGCCCTGCTCATCAGCAGTGGCATCCTGGTATTGCTGGTACTCGGAGACCAGGTCGTTCATGTTGCTCTCGGCCTCCGTGAACTCCATTTCATCCATGCCCTCGCCGGTGTACCAGTGCAAGAAAGCCTTGCGCCGGAACATGGCCGTGAACTGCTCCGAGATCCTCTTGAAGAGCTCCTGGATGGCCGTGCTGTTGCCGATGAAGGTGGCGGACATCTTGAGGCCGCGCGGGGGGATGTCGCAGACGGCCGTCTTCACGTTGTTGGGGATCCACTCCACAAAGTAGCTGCTGTTCTTGTTCTGCACGTTGAGCATCTGCTCGTCCACCTCCTTCATGGACATGCGGCCCCGGAAGATGGCGGCCACCGTCAGGTAGCGGCCGTGGCGGGGGTCGCAGGCGGCCATCATGTTCTTGGAGTCGAACATCTGCTGCGTCAGCTCGGGCACCGTCAGGGCGCGGTACTGCTGGCTGCCGCGGCTGGTCAGCGGGGCGAAGCCCGGCATGAAGAAGTGCAGCCGCGGGAAAGGCACCATGTTGACCGCCAGCTTGCGCAGGTCGGCGTTCAGCTGGCCGGGGAAGCGAAGGCAGGTGGTCACGCCGCTCATGGTGGCCGACACCAGGTGGTTGAGGTCCCCGTACGTGGGAGTGGTCAGCTTCAGGGTGCGGAAGCAAATGTCGTACAGGGCCTCGTTGTCAATGCAGTAGGTCTCGTCCGTGTTCTCCACCAGCTGGTGCACAGAGAGGGTGGCATTGTAGGGCTCCACCACCGTGTCCGACACCTTGGGCGAGGGCATGACGCTGAAGGTGTTCATGATGCGGTCGGGGTACTCCTCCCGGATCTTGCTGATCAGGAGGGTGCCCATGCCGGAGCCCGTGCCTCCGCCCAGCGAGTGGGTCAGCTGGAAGCCCTGGAGGCAGTCACAGCTCTCCGACTCCTTCCTCACCACATCCAGCACAGAGTCCACCAGCTCAGCGCCTTCCGTGTAGTGCCCCTTGGCCCAGTTGTTGCCAGCCCCGCTCTGACCTACAGGGCAGACCAGAAGCCAGGGGCCGCATTAGCGCCCCAGGGACAAACAGAGATGATGCCACTGCCCCTTCCCTAGGGACTCCTCCCCTCACTTTCACCCCCACTCTGCTATGGGGATTCAGGTTCCCCAGGGTCCCTTGCATGCTCAATCCAAATCCTTCCCATGTGTGGAGTTCCCACTCTGGAACTCCTCCATCCCGCAGTCACTCACCAAAGACAAAGTTGTCGGGACGGAAGATCTGTCCAAAGGGGCCGGAGCGCACGGAGTCCATGGTGCCGGGTTCCAGGTCCACGAGGATGGCACGGGGGACATACTTATTACCTGTGGGAGGAACCAGCACCAGCGTTACAGCCCTGCAGTCTGCAGCCAGTGTCACAGGAGCCCTGCTGTGCTCCCATCCACTTCCCCACGATTTGCTGCTGAGGACATGGAGGGTGTGGGAATTCGGACAGATCCAGGCATGGGAAAACAAAGCAGCCATTTAAGCTGTGCTGGGGCGTCACCCACTGCGGAGAGGGCTGGGGGACCCCCGCCTCCATACCCTACGCCCCCTCCCCCGGGAAGCTCATTACAGAAGGGCGTTACCGGTGGCTTCATTGTAGTAGACATTGATCCTCTCCAGCTGCAGGTCGCTGTCCCCGTGGTAGCTGCCCGTGGGATCAATGCCATGCTCATCGCTGATGACCTCCCAGAACTGAGAGGACCGGAGGGTGGTCAGTGCCGCCACGCCCCTCTCTCGCCCCCTGGCCAAATCCCCGCCACGTGGCGCGCGGGGATTCGCCGCGCGTGGGTGCGGCCCCCCGGCCAGACGGAGCCGCCACCGCGCCCCGCACACCCCCCCACCGACGGGAGGGGGGTGGCACCGGCTCCGCGCCCCCTCCCCCCCCCTCCCGGGACCCCTGCAGCCCGCGAGAGGCTGATGGACGGCAGCTGATGCCCCCGCCGTACTGTCCTTCCCCAAGGCGTGCCGCACCCACGGTGTAAAAGCCCCACTGCGCTCCCCCCTAAGATGCAACAGCCGGGAGCCGTCCCGCGGGGACCCTCCCAGACACGGGCGAGCACGACGGTGCTCCGCAGCTGGAAGCCGGGGTCTCTCCCTCCCGGCAGCGCTCTCCCCGAGACACGCGGAACCCGGCTGAGCGGGCGCCGCCCCACGCGCGGAGCCCCGGGCAGACGAGCGGGGCGCCGGTCCGTACCTTGGCACCGATCTGGTTGCCGCACTGTCCGGCTTGGATGCGCACGATCTCACGCATGGTGCCGGTATCCGACGGTGCCGCCCCGCTGCTCCTGCCGCCTTCAGCGCCCGCTCCGCCCGCTCCCGCACTCGCCGCTGCGGCGGCCGCGCCCCTCGCCGCCCCTTAAATCGGGCGCCGCGCCCCGCCCACCGGTGACGTCATGCGGGAACGGCGCGCAGCCAATGGGCGCGCGGGGGCGCGGCGCGGCCGCGGCATTGTGTCCCGCGCGGGGGCGTGGCCGGGCTGGGGGGCGTGGCCGGGGC
>VZTE01004781.1:726753-842625 GCA_013397775.1 Eulacestoma nigropectus
GGTGCCGGGGGCGGTGCCTCCCGGCGGGGCGGGCTCGGCGGAGGAGAGCGGAGCGAGCACCGCCTCCCCGGGGCCGTGGGGCGGGCCGGGCTCGGCCTCCCGCTCGGGCCTTGCGTGCTGGGCCCGGCTGCGCCGGGAGAAGCGGCGATGGAGGCGGAGGGGGGCAGCGGAGCGGCGGGCGGCATCGCCCTGCACGACTTCAGTGGGCAGCTGGGCGAGCAGCGGGTGCACTTCCACGCCATGCGGCTGCGGGACTCGCTCTTCCTCTGGGTGGGCGCCGCGCCCGCCCTCGCCAGCCTGGCCGTCGCCATGTGCAGCCCCCGTGTGAGTGTCGCTGCCGGGGTCTCGGCTGCCTCCCGGAGCCCCGCGGCGCTGGGGGGTGGTCCCGCCGCCCCTAACCCGCGCTGCCGGGACTAAGCCGTGCCCTGTGCTGTGCTCCGCTTGCAGGACAGCATCCCGGTGGCCGCCTCGCTCCTGGGGGACCCCTCGGACACCGCCTCCTCCTGCCTGGCGCAGCGCTTGGGTAGGTGCGGGCGCGGCGGCTGCGCGGCCGGGCGGGCGGGGTGCGGGGGAGCCGCCTCCCGCCGGGAACACGCGGGTCGGGAGCGGGCCGTGCCTCTCTGGTGGCCCTGAGCCACCAGCCCTGGCTGGGTGGGCGCACAGGGACGCGCTGCGCGCTGCCCCGGCCGCAGAGCCTCCACTGCTGCAGGCTGCGCCAGCTTCCATCCAATCCACCGATTCCCTTTTTTTTTTTTCCATCCGTGTACGAGTCTGCGGCACCTGAGTCAGCGGCCTTGGCACGCTGTGCACTATCAAGAGTGAATTATTTAATATCATTATCCTGGCCATGGGTGCGAGGCAGGGGCAGCGCATGCTGCACCTGTCGAGTGGGGTTTCAAGTGACTTCCTCTCTATAAAGCTGTGACACTGCTGTGCTGTGGGCGAGGTGGCCGTCATGCCAGGCACCTGCATTTTACCTGAAGACGAAGCCAATCCTCATCACATCTGGCAACTTTTAGCCCCCACATTCTGAGAAGTTCTGGCCTGGGAAGTCCAGGGTTGTCTCACAGATGGCTATGCTTGATCTGACTGACCCTAAAGGGCACTGCTTTGGATGCCTCCTTTTCCATCATGTGTAGCTTCCTACACCTACTGCAGTAGCTCAAATCCTGAATCTTAATGACAGCTTGCAAACTCCCATGTCCCTACTGAAAAGATTAAAAATACATGGCCTAATGCATCCTAGCACCTTCACAGCTCTGACAGCTGTATCATGCTGGTTGCTCATCATCACCCACCAGTGGCTGATGCAGCTCCTACTGGTGAACTGCTGATGTGCTTGTTACCAGGTTTTAAAAACAACATGCTGAGCTGCTCCATCTCACCTTACGTCTTTCTTCTGTTTCAGCTGAAAAGGCCAGAGAATTATTAATGGTCTGTGTGCTGATCTCCATTACAGGCAGTATGTCCTGAGTTTGTATTGTCAGGCACTTCCATGAGTCTACACCTACTTCTCCTCCATGGCCACATATAAAAAAGGGTTGCTCACAAGACTGATCTTTGAAAAACAGTACTAGCATCTTTTCTTCTTCATGATAACTTCTCTTTTAATAAACACTGTTTTAGTTGACCCTGGTGGCACCATTTTCTCTACAAACTGAGTTCAATCCTTTCCACTTTAAGCAATAATTTTATGGGGTACTGTATAACGTGATTTCTTTATGTGTAATTAGTGCTTTATCCTTAGGAAGTCAGTTAGTAAAACTGTAGTCAGAGAGGATTTACTTTGGATAGAGTGTAATAGTTCATTCCACTTTCCATTTGGTCTCCTTGTCACTCATTTCTTCTGAGTCTTACTCTAATCTTCTGTGTAGCATTGGGGCCCAGCTGACAGCTCTAAGTTATTGTAGTGATTCCCACACTCCTTTTGGGGTTTTTTGTACGTGTGCTTGCTATCTTCACTCTTTAAAGATTTGTTACACGTTTCATAGCTGAAGTTCATAATAACTTGCCATTTCTTCCATTAGCTCTCTCAGTGTTCTAGGACAGAGGCTGCCTGAGTCACCTGACTTGTCTTCTAGTGAGTTGTCTCGGTTTTGCTTTTTTTCTTCTTTTTTTTTTTTTTTTCTGAAAGTGCTTTCATTATTTCCATTACTAATTTCCCGTGCTTTGTTACTGAGAACTGATACTGTTGCTTGGCACTGGTCTACAGGTTACTCTTTATCCTTGGAGTATAATGCATCTTCCTATTTTCTCTATCTTTGTGTCTTTAGGTGTCTTTTGTTACTTCATCTTCTGAGCCATCTGTGGCCCAGCTAGCATTTTGGTCCATGTTCCCCTGTGTCCCTGCCATCTATCCACTGGGTTGCATGTTTTCTTGCTAGTCAGCCCCTTTCATATTATTTATGTATACTGTTCTTGCTTGTGTGATCCTGCTTAAGGTATATTATTTTGAGGAAGGCCTATAGACCTTTTTCACCTTTGGTTCGAAGGGGAAAGTCAATAATACACTTCTGGCTTTGAATAATTACGTGCTTGCTCTTCACCTGAGCTTCTGAGAAAAGAAATACATCTTTCTGAAATCCCACACCTTAGTATTTAGGCTGGCTTTTGTCAGTCCAGCAATTTAGGTCAACTCAGGGTCACGTAGTCCAAATTTATTTATTTATTTATTTATCCTGAGACCAGTGGATCTGAAAGATCATCAACAAGCATCCCTGTATCTTTGTTTCACAAAGTGCTTGGTAAGGAAATCTGTTCCCCTCAGCTAGAGATACCCAGCTTTGCTGTTACTGGTGTTTAGTTTTCCTCTGAGAATTTAGGTCCTTGTTACTTCCAGAAAATCTGTAATAGCAGAGATGCTATTCACAGCCAAGTCTGATTTGTAGTTGTACTTCCAAGGTAGCCTTTTTAACCATCCTGACATGTGGTAACCTTCAGTCAGGCAGTTTTTCTCCCCTCCCATTCCTGATGCTTGTCACCATTTTTTCTTTGCAGTTTCTTGTCTTCACAGGCACTAACAGGAGTAGCGTGTGATGCCATTTGCGCATAACTATTTCCATTTCTTATACTTGCCAGTTGCATTCCATCATCTGCCATGTGTTCCTGCAGTGTCAGGTTTCCTGCCCTGGAGCAGGAGTTTCAGTGCGGCTGTGCATCAGTGCACACATTCTCCTTTTGTTTTCTTTATAGCTTGGCAGGGGTCCTAGCCTTAACAGCTGCATTTCGTGTATTGGCTCTGTTGCCTTCCTTATTTCCTACTTTTTTTCTTTTCTCTTGCTGAAGATACATATGCCTCATTCCTATTCCTCTTTCTACATACATCTATTTATATCTGCTTGTATGAGGTGTAGGGACTGTTTCCCACCACCCTGCCTGATGGCTTTGGCACAAGATGTGTCTCACTAGTCAATAAACCCAAATTCTAAGATTGTTTCCTGTAGAATGCTGGAGGCCAATTCTTGAGGAAGTCCTTGTCCATTAGTGCCTCCCTCACCTGCATATCCTGAAATCACAGTGCTTTGGGTTGCAGTACTGATTAGTGCCATGTCTTCAGTCTTCCTTCTGTAGGGACTGGCAGACTCTTGGTGGAGATCACATCAAGTATTTGAGTATTTCTCAGCTGGGCGCAGTTCAAATGAACACCTCTTTTGCAGCATGAGTAGTCTACAAACTTACACCTAACACTTGTTCTGCCTCTTCTGCTCCCACTGGGCTCCTCTTCAAGCTTTGATTTGGGCCTTTGCCCTGTACATGAAGTTGTAGGAGCAGATCTGTGCTGCTGTAGTTTTCTCCTGGCACTCAGCACATGCCAGACAATGGCTGTCAAGGATGTTTTTCCTCCACTTTGGAGAGCCAATGGAACAGGGGTTATTAACCAGGCTGCATGGGAAGCAGACCTGCCGGAGGGCTTTTTAGGTAAGCCTTGTCCTTTGCAGTTTTCTGCTTTGCGCTGAAGTTGCAGATGGTCTCCATGGAGGCATAAGATCTGCTGTCTTTTGTCCTTTCCACAAGAGTGCACATGTCCAACTGAATCCTCAGGAAGCAGGGACAGAAAAGGTCCCACTGCCCCTCAGAGCCGGGGCACAGCCCTGGGAGCAGAAGTCCTTGGCACAGGCAGCCCAGAGGGATGCACAGATTCACACTGTTCCTGGGAACTGGAACAGCATCCCAGAGACTCTATAGGCACACATAATTAAGGAGTTGAGTTTTGACACTGCAGTGCGCTGTATAGTTTTGTTAGCTAGGATAATGGTATTAATTAGTTCAGAATTAGCATTGCGTTCATTTCGGGCATGATGATGAAGCACTAGTGCTTACAAAACATGCTTTTTTATACCACAAAAATCTAGTGCCAGGTGCTAATTTTTGCAATCAGAGCACCATGCTGCATTATATCAGCATTTTGTAGTGCCAAGTCTTAAAAGGCAAATGAGTCCTTGCATTTCAGAAGCAGCTCTACTTACTGAGTCAGGAAGCTGCTAACCTGTTAGAATGGAAAATAATAATAAATTCATTTGCATAATGAAAATGCCTCAAAAGAGTTGTTTAACTACATTTTATACATACATATATATGGGTTTTCTGTAGTTAACTATTTAGTTTCCTATTTAGAAAGGATTGAGATCTTAGAAGCCCTAGTGTCTCTATTGTGAAGTTTTAAGAATTCAGATGATACTTTTGAATATTCAGCAGAACAGTCTGATTTGTGTCTGGGATCATTAGCTCCCAGCTCATTCCCTGACAAGAATATCTCGTGACCCAAATACTATTTTTTGTCTTCTATTTTATACAACTCAATTTAATTTAGTGCCTATTTTTCCTCTATGGTGCTTACATCTTTCACAAAGTTTAATTTCAGTAATATATATAGAGAGCCACAAATTTGCTATATTACTGTGGTAAAATCTAAGTCGGATGCTATTTTATTTATAAAACACTTCTTGGTGTTATCTCTTCTACTCTGATAATTAAGTCTTCTTGTCCCACTGGACAGGTTTTTTTGTCACTGTTAATTAGCTCGGTCATGGAAAGCAGCTCTTAATTTTGTAGCACCTCTCTCTAGGTACTTGTCATTACAGTAGCCTGGAACTTGTGCTTGGCTTCATCATGTTCAGCCAAGGCTCTCCAGCCTCTTGGAGCATTCATGGACCCTGTGAATAAAGGTTAAAGGAACCAAAATGGACAGCAAGCTTAGATGGAACTGGTGCATAGCTGTTTGGGGCCTTTTAAGGGGTTCATAATAAAACAGAACTTAGTTAATTGGGGCCAAATCACTTTCTTGTGTGCTTTCCCTCTAATGTTTTACACAGCACAGATTTACCAGCTCTGAATTTCAGTGCTAAGAGTACAGTACAGTCTGTGGTTTCACCTACAATGTAAGATATTTAAGGAGTGTCCAGAAAGCCACTAAAAGCACTGCAAGGCTTTCCAGTGACTAATGATGTCTTGCGTTAGGTCAAAAACTATTTGGCAGTCACCAGTCTTATATTGTTCACTTCTGTCATGTGCGAAGTCTTGCCCAACACCCCAATGGTCAGGGACTTGTTCTGCTATTCCTTTATAACTGCACCCTGCACAGCAGGAGTGGAGAACATCATCTTAGAAATCTGCATGATGCAGCTTTTTAAGAGGCTTGCTGAAATACTGTCATCATTTTTATATAAGAATAAACTATGGCTGACTACTCTGTTTCGTGTTTTAGCCAGCAAGACGAAAAAGCAGATATTTGTCAGCTACAATCTTCAAAACACAGACAGCAATTTCACCTTACTCATAGAAAACAGGATCAAAGAAGAAATGACAGCTTTTCCAGAGAAGTTCTGACTGAGCATCACTGTAAAAGAAGATGAAGGTTTTGTTTCAGAAAAACTGATTGCAATTTTCACACTGACATTAAGTTAGTATATTTCTTTTGTATTATTTTGATTGAATTTGTGGTTGTTATTAAATATAGACACACTTGGCTTGAATTTTTTTTCAAACAGAATTTGAATTTTCAATTTCAAAGCAAATTTTTTTTTTGCTACCCTGCTAAGTAGGATAGCAAATGGATGCTGCAATGGATGACCATTGTTGTAAAAGTGCATGTGGTGTCTGGCCTCCACGCAGGACTGGGATCTGATGGGAAATTACTTCCAAATGCTATTTGTAGAATTAATCTACTGTGTTCTAGCACTGAACATAGTATAGCAGCTTTTAGTGTTCAAATAAAGAAACCCCAATTTTTGTATGGTAAGCTGTGACATGAGTGTTACTTTTCTCCTTTTTTTAGCCCCTCTTGGTTGTAGTACTGGTGCTAAACACTGGATTTGCTTCCATCCCTTGGGTACTAAGAACACTAGAAGGGTTTCACAAAGGGTTATTTTTGCATCCCTGAGGTCTACATAGAAGGAAAAAGCACCAGCTGAGTTCTGGAGCAATAGATAAATCTGTCAGGGTGCTAGAAGAGCATCACATGTAAATTGAGCATATACATAAAATCAGAGAGGTCTGCTACCATGACCACCAGTGAAAAACATCCTGCTGCTACATCTCTGGACTTGCTTTCAGGTAGGATGGGTATCCTTTCAAAGGCAGATCCATGGGCTATTTTATTTAATGAGATGGCAGCTAGGAGTTAACTATCCAAGTTTTTTTGTTTGTTTTTTTTTTTTTTTCCATTCCGAGTTGAGCCCTGGCTCGAGCTCAAGCATCAGCTTCTGACACAAACCAAAACTGCTAGTGCTGCTGCTAGACAACTGTCCTAAGCACCTACAGAAAAGTGATGAATTTACCTTGCAGTGGTGCCACAATCAGCAATTAAAAACTAACTGGGAGGCTTCTGCTGTAGAAAGCTCAGCTGCTGCTGATTCTCTTGTCCAAAAGGGTTTGAACCCCCAGTGGCTTCAAATGTCTCAGATTTGGTGTGGGTGCAGAGGGCCCCTCCTCGCCTGGTGGGAACAGCTGCCTGTCCTTGGCCGCAGTTCAAGATCAGAATAGCAAAAAGCAACTGTTGAAGGGTATTTTCTTTTTAATTTACACCCCCCAGGAAACAGAGTCAACTATGCTTCTGTAATTGACTTTAAAGGATAATTAGTTGCAAGTCAATGTGCTGTTTTAATTAGACTGATTTACAAACATCTCCTTCTGTTTGTAGAGTAGGGTAGGGCTGTTTGCTGAGGCATCAGCTGCTGCTGGGTGTTTGAGAAGTCACTGCAAGGGAGCCAGACCAGGGAGAGCAAACTGATGGGACAACGTCATTTTATTCTGTACATTTACATACAAAGTTCTTCTGAGTAGGTACAACAGATGTAACATCATGCAGACATTTAGCTTGTAAGACTGTTTTCAGTACTTGATTTAAGCTTGTGCTATGAGGAAGCACCACCAGACTATTCATGATCAAAACATACAGTAACACGATTCTTTAAAACTTCATCAGAAACTGAAATGGGGAGGGAGATCTCGCCCACTAGACAAAACACACCGTACTCCTTTCCTGAAACATTTTACACAATACATTTAAAATGAGGTTTGTAATTTCATTTTTTTCTTAAAAAATAAAATAAAATAAAAAAAAGTTACAGTGGGGGAGATCATCCCCCCACTCAATAGTGTTGTCTCATGTGCCAGCTACAGGCGCAACTTGACTTGACATTCACAGAGTTCAGTTAATGGCACTTCTGCTTCCAATTTGGTGACCAGTGAAGTGTTTGGCTCCAGGAAATGGCAACAGTTAAGTAAAATACTTCCACTAAAAAGAATGACAACAAAAAAAGCCTGCTCAGTGAAACCCAAAAGTAAATCACACAACCCCCTTTCAGAGTGGCCACAAAACACTCGCAAACAGGCGACTGTTGTTATCCGTTTGCAGTGTGTCTGGCAACAAAAGCAGTACTGAAACCTTAAAAGGGGGACAAAACCCCCAAGATCAAGCATAATGTCACTTCACATTTTTGTTTGAACTTACAAAGATGGAGAAAGCCCTTAAATGGTAAACCCAAAGAAAAATCTACTGATGGGCTTAGAGGTTACTCAAGGATCACAGAAAAAGGCCAAAAACGGACAAGACAGCTTGGACTGCTTCCCCTGTTGTGGTGGCCAGAAAGAGCCGCCTGAGAAAAGCCTTTCCTGGTGATGGCTGCAGAGGAGACATGGCCGAGGAGCCAATGGTGCAGCAGGTTGGGACCCCAGCAGAGAGCCCTGTCCTGCTGCAGGACTAGACAAGGCAGGGCAAGCATCCCCACACTTCCTTTCTGCCCTGCTGCATCACCTGGTACCTGACTCCTCCACACAAGATAGGTTTAGTGAAAGCTTTTCAACTCCATGAGCATGTGTGGAAGAACATAATCATCACAGAAGTGTTCATGTTTTCAGGAAAAGGAGCAAAACTGGAACTGCCAAGGCAGGAAGTTAGTTTTTGCTTTATTGTCGTGACAGAGGCAGAGGGCCAGACCGACTAGAGAAGCTGGGGCTCCCTTCATGGAAGATTAGTACCAGCTACCTGGTTTCAAGCAAAAAACCAAAAAAGCAGCAAATCAAATCATCTTCGTAAGATTTTTTTCTTTAAAAAAAAAAAAAAAATGCTGCATGTTCCTGTTACCTAGTGTACTTACTATCCAAATGTTGATATGTTTAAACAACTATGCTTTTCCCTGTGCCTGTCATCGGAGAGCAACCACCAGAATAGGAAACGATAAAGCGCTGTGGACAGCAGCGGTGAGCTCACCAGGACCACTGACAGTGCTGGAAGCAGCCGGGTTTATTGGCTTGTGGATGGTCTACAAGAGCTGTACCGCAGCTTGAGCACACGGGCCACGAAGAAGACCACAAAGGAAGGAGCCACTGGCTCCACGGCATAATGGATGGCAGGATGCTGCTTTCTGCCTCTGCGCTTGCACCTTCTCCGCTCCCAGGCCCTTTTTCTCTTCCCTGAAGCCTTGTTTTGCTTCTTCAACTTTTTGTCGTGAACCCATTTTTTTCGTCCCCGAATGTGTGTGGCTTGCAACAAGCATCTCGCATCGAAGGCAAAAGGTATTGGACAAATTTGGCACATGAATACTGCACGAGTGGGGAAGGGCTGGGTTCTTTCCTCAAGTGAACACAGACTGCAAAGGTCTTGTCACAGAACAAAAAGAAGCAGCCACACTCAAGCCTCACAATAAAACTTGAGTGGAAGGAAGATCAGGCTCTTGCTGTCACAGCAAGTCTAGCAAAGGTGAAAAAACCAGTAGTGTAACTGGGCGAAACTACCATCAACTGGTCCAGTGTTTCTTACCAGGCTCAAGAAGAACCCAAATGTCCACATCATCCTCTGTAAAAATTAGCAGCTTTAGGACAACATTGTTACTCTGAACACAACCACCTCTGTCGCTTCTGCAGGTCTACCTGTCCTCTTGCATCCGTCAGCATCTGAGGCTGTGCTACTTTACTGCATGGCCTGCTGGAGAGCATGGATCTCTGATTTATTTGGGACTGTAAGAGGACATCGGCAGCCTAATGGAGGATGGAAATTGTTAGGTACAGTAGTTAATCGACAATATATACAGCAAGGGAGGAAGGGGAAGGGAAGGTAGAGGAGGAAAGTGCAAATGAGCACTTCCCCTGCATATGAACGCAAGATGTACATCAAACGAAGTGGCAATCATACGGACACTCAGTACAACACTGACATCCTGCTGCTCTGTTTGAACGTCTGCACTACTGAGCAATCACTAATGGATGGCCTGAGTGAGAAAGGAGAAGAGGGAGGGAGAACAGGGGGGTTAACTACAATGCAAGAAAGCTGTTTGTTTACAGAGTCCTCGCAGTGAACTAGATCCTCATTATATTCTCTTGAGCGAGAACTAAAAGCCGATGGCCGAAGGAAATAGTTGGTTTGGGGGGTGGAGGAGAGAAGTCAAGTGGCCACTATCAAAGTGCCATCTGCACAGCAGGAGGTAAACTGGATGTTCACTTTGTGTAGAATTGATCCAATTTAAGTAAACTTTTTTCCTGAACTAAAATCTTACAAGAACAGTTGGGAAAGTGGGGAAATAAGGGTAAGTTCATTGTGTATTCTTGGGTCAGAACCAGAACACATCTCTAAGAGCCCAAGATAGCTCAGTTAGTCATTATTCACAGGCTATAAATTCATTCCTTTCCAACAGTCATTTAAGCAGTTTGTCCACTTAAATTGAAACCCCAAACCCTTGTTCTAAAGACACTTAAGACGATACCAGGACATTCATTTCCCAGGAGCAGAAATCCCAGCTGTGCTGCCTTTTGGAATAAAGGTACAGATCATTGCCCATGCTCCTTACTCTTTATCCCTGCTGGTCTATGCTCTTTTCCTGAAGCAGTCAGAGATCCTGGGCCTCCTGATAATTATAGCCATTCTCGGCAAAATTCATTTTTGCATCATTAGTCAAATCATTTGCATCATCTACTTTACTGTTAAAGACCAGTGGCAACCACCTAAAATAGATTATTATACTCTTAAAATGCAGAAAGCTGATTCTCCTTGAAAAATCAGCTTCTTTGGGTAGGATTTTCTTCAATGCATTTGGTGAAAACAAAAAAGGACTAATTTAGAAAGTAACTTTTAAGTGCACATGGGCTATAAAGACAAATATCAGCTGCCTAAAATGCAGTCAGAGTTTGAATCACAACAGGTTTTCTTTGCTTTTTCTTCTTTGTTTTCTTTTTTTTAGTGTATACAAACACAGCAGGCAATCTGGGCACTTGGACTTTCTAGACAGGCAGAAGAATGTTGCACAAGTCTAAGTTTAAGTCAATTCAACTTTGCAGTGGATCCCTCTTTCCTTTAAAGAAACACAAAAACAAAACAGAAAACAACACTCCCCCTCCCCCCATGGTTTCTTTCTTGGAATGGCTGCACCTCTTATAAGATGGCTTCATTTTTGTGATCTATGAAAGGAAAAGGAAATAAAGTGCTTCTTGAGAATAAATCAAAATAAATATACATATTTAATGGCAGGAAAAAAAGAGTCCTGAAAGGGCTACCATCAGCCAGGTCTTTTGTCAAGTGAGTCTTTTCCCCCAAAATTTTTTCAAGAGTAATCTGCACAACCGATGAAGATGCCAAAATTTGCTTTAGTAGCAGAGTTGAATTCCTCTAAGTTTGTGTCTGCTCCATCACTGGTTTGAAAAATCTGTGCAAAACACCTTTGCCCAAAGTGCTACTCCTCCTGCACAACAGCATCAAATAAAATACAAAAGGAAGAGAATATAAGAGGGGAAATAAAATAATAATAAAAAAAAAGAGAAGGAAAAAAATCCACCCAGTTACATCGACTTCATCCCATTGGCAGTGGTGTTCTCCAAGATCCCGTCACTCACAGCTGCTGAGTCATGGAGGCCAGAGTAATCCTTGAGTTCAGAGTTTGTCAGGAGCAGGGGCTGCTCCCCCTTCTTGTGCGGCAGGAGCGGCTGCCGGGTGTAATGTTCCCCATCCGGGATGTTCTCAGGCAGGTTCTGGTTCTTGCTCTCTGGCAGCAGCAGGATGCAGATGATGCAGATGAGTGTGCAGCAGGCGAAGATGACGTGGTGGAGGAAGTAGCCTTTCTGGTTGTGGAGCTCCATGATGGGGGCGGTCAGACGGCCAAAGCCCGCGCTGGCCAGGACCAGCCCCAGCCCGCCTCCCCTGCAAACACAAGCAGAGGGGGAAATAATTACATTCAAGTGTCATTTCACACACATTTAACTGCCCCCACATAAGAAGAGGAGAAGCTTTACCATGTGAATGTGTAGACAGCACTCTAAAGTACTTCCAGTTCCGAGTATTCCCACATTCAGTGAGGGAAAACCAGATTTTGCTTAGCATGCCACCCTTCTCCACTTAGACAAGACACACCAAGGAGCAGTAAGTGCAGAAGTCTATTTTGGCTGCCTCTAAAGTATCTATCTGGCACCATTCAGCAGTATAGGCAGGAGATTAGACTTTACAAGCCACTGCCTTGATCCATTATACCAAAGTGAGCGCTGAAATATTTTCTACATAAAATCATGTTGTGGCTGGAACTTCTCAACACACTGATGATATAACAAAACGCATAATTTTCAGAAAAAAAAATGTGTGAAAATACACTCATCTTCCTCCAGCTAGAGACATAGAAGTTGCTTGTGAAAGCCCAATTCAGTGCTCTCTTCTAATGCTTGGCTATGCAAGCCAACTCTCTTGCAACTCCTTGTCTTGCTTATCAGCATCTCTCCAGGCCCTGGTGCAGGCAGGCCTGGCACAGCTCACAATCCCAGGTCTGTCATGCTGGGTGACCCCACACAGAAGTGGCACTCTAGGTGTTTCTCTGGGGCAGGCCATTCCCTCCTGCTGTGGCATGACTGAGGTCTCCTGCCAGCAGAGTATCACCCTTAAATGACTCATTTTAACAAAATCTGTGAGCGTGGCAACTTGTCCTTCATTTTCCAAAGACCCTGCTGCCTGCAGAGGGAGAGCTCCTGGAAGTTTAATCACTGGCACCCTGCTTCCCTACCAAGCCTGTGCGGGCAACACACTTCCTACACTTCCTCTGGGAGATGCCATCTATTCCCAAACCCTCTGAAGATTGGAGGGGCTCAGGTATTCAGCTCCTGGCCCAATGCAGAGCTGTTATTATCAACAAAAACTGGCTCTTACAGAAGACGACTTGCAGAAGGCAAATGGACTGCTTTACGTCAAAAACTTGGGAAAAAACAGTTTCACTGACTATAAAGCATACTAGAAATCACTGTACCATAAACATACAAATGCCAAATTCACTCAGCCAACCACCGTGTTAAAGCTAATCTTCACTCAATCCTTTCCAAAATCCACTGCTGCTTACTTGACAGTTGAAGGACAGCAAACATAGGTTTCAAAAGATGCTCTTGGGACACTGACTGGATCAAAAATTCACATATGTATGTTCCAGTTTTTCTAACTCAGCAGAGCATCTTTCACAGACAACAGTGACTTCCCCAAATGCTGCAAAAGCCCTTATTAAAAACTTGCCAGCTTTCCGACGGCAATTTAGAAACCCAGCTGAATGCAACTATTGTGCAACTGGCCTCCCTGCAACTTCATTAATACACTCACATGAGTAATTGACACAACCAGTCCCAAATGCATGGAAAATCTCTCTCCAAGCTGGCTGTAGAGCAACAAAAGCCTGGCTCATTTACATCAGTGATTGCTATGGCTAAGTTGTCAATCTCAACTCCCTGAGAAGGACCTGAGGTGAGTTTTAAATGCTGCTGTAGAAGGACATCAAGCAAGCTGAAAGAAAATGGGAAAAGGCAGCAACAAAGACGGCTCTGTCATTTATGGGTCAAGTGGCTTCAGATTTGCAGGGGGGAAAAAGAAGTTTTTCCATATGACATCAGTAATTAGAGTAGGCATTACTTTCCCAGTGCCATCAAAACCTGGCAGAAGAAGGCTTGAAAGTACATTTTGCTAAGTGTTCTAACTACAGTGCAGATGTGAAAATGTGAAAGAGAAAAAAAAAGAGAAAACTGAAAATACTGTCAGGAATTTTTTGTCATTTCCGTGCACATCAGGAAAGCAGCTACAGAGCAAGAGAGGCAGCACCCCTACGATTCACACTGTTTTTGCAGGTGACAAGGGGCAGCAGGTGGAAAAGAAAAACATTCTGAGTGCTTTAGGGCATTGCTCCTCCTCAGCACGAGGTCCTCCATGGCAGGGGCCAGCATCTGTACTTCAAACACTCTCCAGATGCAGAACAGAGCCTGGAGAGGGAGTGCGAGGGCTGCCAGCACCCACAGAGAGTCCAAGCTTTCTCCCTCGTCCCTCTGCCTACCAGGGCTGCTGTGGGGGCCAGCTGCTTTCCCATGGCATGGCCCCATGGATGATCGATCAAGGCCACTTCCCCAGCCCCTGCTCACCCACTGACGGTGGGGAGGGATGGTTTGCGTGACGTTTATGGTCCCAACGTGGGCAAATCGCCAAGGGACCTTGGTTCAAAATTTTGTCCTCAGAAAGGTCCTGCTTGTTCATGTGGTAGAATCTCCTTGCTTGCTACCTCAGTGGTTTTCCAGAGAGCAGCAATACATCCTCACTGACATCCTGAGGGAAGGGTCTTCTCAGCACTCCTCAGAAGAGCAGGGAATTGTTAATCCTGTCTTCAGATGGCCATGTCTGCATTGAGCAAAGGGGTCAATACACAGCATGGCTCAGAGTACGAGCGAGCCAGAGAGATGCCCAGGCTAAAGGAGACTTTGGGAGAGCACCTGCTCCAGTCTCCTAAAAAAAGCAGGGCTAGCACTGAAATCAGACGAGGTTTTCTAGCTCAGCTACTTCTCGAAGTCAGTCCCTGAAAACCTCCACAGCTTTTCCCTGCCTGTACATAAGTGACATTTTGTGCACTCAGTCCTAGGCCAGAGATTCAGTAACACACCGGGATACCCTTGGCCTCATGGAGCAAGGCACCACCTTTGAGAAGCCAGGTCATGTTCGGGTCCCAGTAAACAGCCCTGCATCCCACTATGTTGAGGAATACATTCAGCGCAGGTAGCTGGGTATGCAAGATGCTGTGTCAGATGCAGATTGAGCTCTGGGGGGCAGGATCCCAAGGCAAGAGGTTGTGAACTGGTGCAGACCCTCTGTGTGAATGTGACTGCTGAGTGGTTCCTGGATGGTCAGACAGGAGAATTTTCTCAACAACTGGAAATATGGCTTGAGGCAGCTATTGATGGGAAAAGACCCTAATTCAGCCATTGCTGCCTACTCTTAGTTCCTTTGGCTGTGTGGGCACAAAAGCAGGACACTGAGAGAAAAAACCAGAACCATCTTCCACTTTATGGTAACTGAGAGTGCGGAGGATGAGGAGAGGACATGCTGTATTTTGTTCAGCCTATTCCTATTTAGTAGACATACAGGCTGTAGTGGTGGGACGATTATTCCGTAGAGATTATCAGGGACACTTGGTGTTTTAATTCAGCATTTGGACAAAGGTCTGTATTGAAGTCCCAGGTACAAAGAAGGGTAGCTCCTGGTGAAGCCCCCCCTGCCTACTGCCAGGAGACCAGGGTGCAGTGCACAGATCTGAAGGACCCCTCCGTGACACATGACAGTGTGGAACATTCATGTTGCTGGAGCAAGTGGCACCTCTTGGTGATGAAGATCTGACTGTTCTCCACCTGGAACTGTTCATCTCAGCACCGGAGCAGCAGAGACGGATGAGTGCTGTGGGTTTGCTACCATGCCACTGCCACCCCGGGTAATGGCAGTGCTGTTTTCCGCCCTCAGGGGTGGGGGATTGCACAGAATGGATTTGATGAGGGAAACCCCAGAGACAACCCCAGTGCTCTCATTGCCTCCCTTTTTTCTTAAGCTTCCTCAAGATCCAACCAAAATCATATTAGTATCATAGAATGGTTTGGGTTGGAAGGCACCTTAAAGGTCATCTTGTTCCAACCCCAAAATGGGCATCCAGGGTGGCATTTTGGAGGGCAGGTTATGAGGGAGCAGCCAGATCCCACCAAAAGACAAGACTGAAGGCAGGTTAATCACACCTCTGCCTGAGACAGACGTACGCACTGCCCTGAGCTACACCTCCTAATTACAACCCTGAGTGGATCTTATCATGGTGGTAGGATCGCAAAGCAGTGCAGAGTGTCATCATTTCTATAAATAAACAGGGACTCTGAGGCATATCTAGCTGTTGTCACTTGCCTGGTGTCACCCAGCAGAGTCAGGGGAAGCAGAATTTTGGCTCCCAGCCAGGATTTTGTCCCACTCCCTGTAGCAACATAAGTGATTTAAGGGAAAAAACTTTTCTAAGTTCAGACTGCACATCTGACCCTACTTGGCAGATTCTCTTCTGTCTGACATGGTCAATTCCTTATCTGTGTGTCTTTCAAACAGAGACAAGGAGAAAATTAAAGAGGCATACAAACACCAAGCTGATTGACACACAAATAAATAGCTGTTAGTGTTTTGGGCTGCTGGATAATCTCACTGCTCACACTGCCTTTTCCTGTGGAAATAATGTTATCTGTAAAATATGTTCACAAATTTAGACAGGCTGAAAAAATGGCCACGGAGCAAGGAGATTCTGGCTACTCAGACGTCAGTTTTGCAATAACACTTTTGCAAAGTTATTGAAAAGGCATACAATTTGGAGAGGACAACAAAAAAAAGGTATCCTCTTTCCTCCACTCTCTCTTCCTCCCACCCCTATGACCTACATTCCTGGGAAATTCAGTGGAGTCAGAGCAGACTCCTGAATTGCTGTGGCACTGCTGAAAGCATAATCCAGAACACAGAAGCACAGCCTTTGTGCTGTGAAAGGTAACAATGCATGTATAAAATTATACAAACCCCTGACTATACAAAGATGTGTTATGGGAAACTCTCCAACAAAGATCATTTGTCTGATTTCTCCTATTTCCCAGGATGAAAGTGCTCCTCTTTAGAAAACCTTCGAGCCTCTGCTAAGATAGATCTGTATGTGAAGAGAAAGACAACTTTATCTGCAATAAAGGCAGAGAGACAGGCTTGCAGAGGACCTCTGTGCACCAAAAGCATTTACACCACACGTTTCAACACCTCCCTTCCACTGAAGCACCCCTGCAGCTGTCCTGGTTAACCTGCCCTGTGGAAGCAGGGATTGCTGGCACCTGTGTCTTCCTCTGCACACTCATGTAATTTCTCCTTTAATATCAAGCTGCAGACTGACCCGACCGCTGCTTGAACAAATCCTGCAGAGTTAGTGAAGCAATGACAATGTTCAACCACACAAACTGGTGCAGCTGAGTATTTAAGAGCCTACCACGCTGCAATTCATGTGCTGCCAGGCCTGCTGATCATCACCACGATGGGACACAAGGTGGAGCCATGGAAAACAAAGCCTCTCTATACACAGGCACGCATTTACTTCGACAGATTGACTGCAGCAACTATAAAAAGCAGCCCCCAAGTTGCTGTGAGGTCTCCAATTACGTGGGGCTTCCCCTTTCATACAATGTATTAAGTTACACAGCCCATTATCAATTAAATGAGGATAATTTTGTCCCTATCTTCTGAGGGGGGCTCCAGTGTCTCACCTGATTACTGTGGGTGTGATTTCAGCACAGAAGAACACGCTGAGGCTTCCAACAGCATGCGAAGAAAACATACCCACGATGGAAAATGCAACAGAGAATTTGTCTTTGACGCTGTCACTCATACCTGGCAAGAGAAATGTGTCCATAAAAAGTGAGAATGAGGTCAAACTTCCAAGGAAGAAAACAAGTAAGGAGGTTTATATTAGTCTTCTCCCTTGACAAGAATTTGAGTAATTTTGTAATATTAATTTAAAACTGGTGTTTATAAAATCCATTCCCCAAGCACCTGAGATACAAACACACATGAAAAAAAATCATAATATCATGCCAAAAAATGGCAGTGATCTCTGAATTTTTTATGCTCAGCCATCACAGAAAAGGTAAAACCCATGAAAAAACAGATCTCTGGGCAGTCATTTAAGCATCAGCCTCTTCCCTCTCGTGTTTGACAGACAAGCGGAGGCAGGCAGCATTCCTCAAGCTGCCAAACGTCTTGTACAGTGGGGCTTGGGCACTGGAGAGACTTCCAGAACAAGAGGGGAAAGAACTAGAAGTGCTCCCATCTCTGTGCTAAGTCCCCGCATGCAATCAGTCTGCAAACTCTGTTGTAACTCCCAGCCTGACAGCCTTTGCCTAACAACTCTGGGCGAGAACAGCCGATGCAAGGATGGTGAGGTGCTCCGGTAAGTCAGGGCTGTTTGCTCAATCATTTCTTGGCTGGATGGCAGCAAGGTTTCCGGGAGCAAACAGTGTCTATCAGGCACTTGGAGAAACCTCAGTAAATCTTTGTTAACAAAGCTCAAAGAAACTGTCTCTGGCCAGGATGACTGTACATCTCTCACTCCACCCCCGCTTGCCACCTTCTGTGGGCGGGGGTGGGATATCTGATCAGGGTTGTACAAGCTCACGTGGCCTGTCCTGGCCAGCAAGGAGGCCACATCACTCACAGAGACTATTGCACCATACAAGGGGAACACATCATGCCTGACAGGAGCACTGGGGAAAGGACTGGAACTTTGCACCCAACATTCCCCCACCTTTCTATAGCCAAGCCCCAAGGCCTGCCTGAAGAAAGAACTGCTCATCAGAGTGCAGTCCCAAGCAGGCATACTGTCTGGGTTGGATCCAATGAAAATTAACACCTGCTTTTGTTCTTGCTGAATATATCAGCTGTCAGGAGAGCAAAAGGTGTTTGGGAGCTCTTTGGTTACATCTTCTGAAACATGCTACAGCCTGCTCAGGGCTAAGCCCTTTCTGCAATGCACTCCAAGTCTGGGGGAGAGAGCAAATTCTGCCAGCTGATGAGGGCGTGAGCACAGCACCCTGCAAACCACGGGTCTCTGACCACTCTTGTATAACAGGTGAGGCTACACCACTGACCCCCTCAGGGAGTCATGACTGCTCAGCAGAACAGACCTTGAAAAAGCTGGACAAGACAGGTCTGTCAAATCTGACACACAAAGGTAAATTTTGCTCCCCTGTAGTTTGTCACTGCATTGCTCTTACAGTACTTCAGCTTGGCAAAGTATTTTTTGAAGTGTTTAAGTCCCCTTATTAAAAGCATACTTAAGGTGTTTTAATCACCTTTTCTTTTCTGGAAAAAAAAAAAAAAGTCTGAGATTCCTGAACTGGGAATGCTGCTTCTCAGGAGAAGAGTTTCTGAGAAAGCCTTACCCTGTACCTCAAACCTTGGGGGACCTCTGCACCCTCCCTCTCTTGACATGCAGAGGTGAGCCCATGTGGAGGGGATGCTACATAAAGAGGCTGCACATAAATGAGCAGGCCTGCCTATGAGAGGGGTCTCAAGGCACTGCACAGAAGTGGGCTTTTCCCCTGCACCCCTCTGTGGCAGCAGCTCTGCTCTCGGTGCTTTGGCCCAGGCCTTTTGTATCTACCCGTTCCTGGGGGAGTGCTTCCCACATGATGCAGATTTTTCTGTAAACCATACCTGAGTCTGGAAGTTGACTGTATTTTCCAATCACTGGATCCAAGACCAGAGAAGTCAGAGAAAGATAAAAAATAGAAAGGGAGAGAAAACAAGAACACACTGGTTTTATACATTCATTTATCCAAAAGGAAAAAAAAAAGATAAATCCCACATGCCACCCTAGCCCCATGCCCGCACTCCCAATTCTTTCTCATGCCAAAACAGTCACATCTTTCCCCAGCCACCAAATAGGACATGCTGTTTCCAGACACATCTCAGCTGGAGGACAGCATGGTAATGAGACAGTGATAACAAACCAGCAGCAAAGCATATTTAAGAGCCCCAGAATTACTGCTGGGATTAACACAAAGGCCTCTTTGTTGTTAATGAAGGGGGAGAAGAGAAAATGCCCTCCTGCTGCAGGGCCGAGGGAACAGCCAACAGAAGCTTGGGTTAGAGAGCAAAATCTGGGCATCAGTGCTGTCACACTGTTGGGAGACCTGTTCCTCTCCAAAACTATGAGCTGATGGTCCATGTGTCACACTAGCCACCAATCCTAACCACATAGGATCACACGGCAGCACTGGGCAGCAAGGGGCAGGGCAACAGCACAAGCTGGGCACAGCTCTGCTGGTCATCTCCCACCAGGATTCTGTGACTTCCCAAAGGTGACAGCTCAGCGTTCAGAAGAAGGGTTAAACATGGGGAGCTTCAAGGTCTGCTGCAGGTTTGTGGCTGGTGGAGAATATCCCCCTCTCTCTCACACCATTCTCAAATTCTGATTTCATTTGCCAATTACACCCCAAAAACATGCAGGGTGCTGTGACAGATTTCATAATAAGCAGGGTCAGTGCTTCTCTCCAAACACTGTCTAGCTCTTCTGAGGAAGAGGTGGGGGGAGGCTGGGGGGAGTTGAGCTGCTCTGAAGTTCCAGGATGCCTTTCTCTCCTCTTCTCACGAAAAATTGAGTCAGAAAGGCTGACGAGGGCACTGTATTGAGAGTGCCAATGTAGCACCAAGCACCTAAAGCCGTGCCTGATCTTAGTTTTAGCAACTTGGCTCACAAAACCACCTAAACCTGTTAGGGAAAAGGTTGTAATGAGTCCTACAGGGTGTTCCTTCCCACCTCCCTCATCAATTTTTTTTGTTGAAAAATGACAACCAGATTTTGTGGCTCTGGAGCAGACTAAAGGCTCTGACACACCTTCTCTTAACTAAGCAAGTGCATGTTTATTACCTCAACAGCCTCAACAAACATCTCCCGTCCTTAAAAAAGAATTAAAATGGGCAAATGTAGTGTAGAGAGACCCTGATGGACACCACCAGAAGAACGTGGAGTTTCAGGAGGTTGCACACATGCACAGCGAGCATCTGCATGTGAATGGGCTCAGTCCATCAACACACTGGGGATGAGGTGGGGCCATGGGACTTCTCCCACTTTTAGCTGGGATTGCTCGGCATGGTAAATATGTGCTCAAAGGGAATGTAAACACCTGTGCCAAGCTGGGAGCAAACACACACGATGCTGGAGTTTCCTCCATGTCATGAAAGAGGTTCCCTGTTTGCCTCCTACACTCCCACAAATAGCATGTTTGCTAAAGGTTAACTTAGTAAATGCCTCTGGGAAACACAGTCTGTAAATAGGAACGATTCCTGTTGGCTTGGAGCTGCTTTCAGCATGCAGGAATGTGAAAACTTTCCATCCTCAATGCAAAAAGCTCTTTCTTATTAAGGCCCTCAATTATTTCTAAACTTAGAAATTAAAACCAGGAGTAACCAGTGTTCTGGTGTTTGTCTCACATCCAGTTTGTCCAAAGTATGTCTCAACCCTCTTCCCCCTTCCTTGGGGTGGGGTTTCATGGGACAGGGATCTAATGACCGGCAACTGTGAGAGTGGCAAAGCACATCCCACTTTCCCTCTGCTTCAACACCTCTCTGATTCATCAAGTTCAACCTCCTCAACCAATAAAAAATGAAGACCATGAAATAAAATCAAAAAAGGAAAGGGAATATTTCTATAGCAGTTTCAATAGCTGAAGTATCTCAAAAGGGCCAGACAAAAGTTACTGCCGGCAAAGGAAGGGGTGGGACACTCTCACTTTTGGCAAGAACAACCCATTTGAAATGCTGTGTCACCTCCCAAAACTACGTGTATGCATTCACATGGACTATACATACACACTGTATTAAAAGTAGGGTCTTTCAGCTGCACGATTTCCATGCTGCCCGTATATCACTTATTCATAGCAAGATGCTAAGAGCAGGCAGAGGACATACACCTACTGCTCTAACTTCTGCATGGTATAGAGGCCACTTGAGAAGCAGACTTGAGTGGGAAAGTTTTCCCTTCCCAATCCCTATCCAGCTCTTTCCCTGGGGACTATTTCACTAAAACAAAATTGAAAGCATTTCTTGTTTCCTTGTTTGTTTTCTCAGCGACAACGCCGGATGCAGCACCAATGCTCAATAAGCTTCACCATGGGAATCCTCCAGAATACAATGCCTTTTGTGAATGAGCCTGAGAAACAAGTGTTTGGGGAAACCTTCAAATAAATTCAGCTTCTTAAACTATGCAGGTGTTTGACATGGCAAATCTGGGAAAGGCAAAGGAAATGCTAGTATTTCCTGGTGCCTTATTTGCATATTGAGCTTGCCTGGTCCTGAAAAGCTCTGTCTCCAACTTACAGTTGAGAAGGCCCAGCTGCAGAAGTGATGCCAGAGCTGTAAGTATCATGAAGAGCAGGAGTCCCCCTCTCCTCCCCAGAAACCCGACCACAGGGCACATGGCCAGGCAGGATGCCAGCGCAATGCCAGCCATGGTGTAGTAGTCCGCATAGAAGTTGTGGGTAATCGCCATCTTCGCTTCATGCCCCATCATACTTTTTGCAAAACAGTGGTGTATGCCATAACCAGTCAGCCTGGGGGAAACAGGGGAGGGAAAGAGAGACCATTGCTGAGAGGGCAGAACACACACTGCAATGTAATTCGTGTAGGGAGACATTAATGCAGGAATAAAACACCTTAAGTTGAGAAACTTATCTCTAGGTGCTACTGTAAGAATAAACAAAGATGAAGAGAAGCAAAAGAAAAAAATCTCTATTCAACCAAATACTTGCTGGCTTTATTCACATAGCTGCTGCTCATGGTATGATCAGGGCATGGGGAACTTTAGAAGAACTCCTAGTGCGTGATAGGTTTTCCCATTGTATTTGAGAAATCCCATTCCCAGTGAAGAGGTTTTCCCACTGTATTTGAGAAATCCCATTCCCAGAGAAGGACATCCCTCTGTTCCCAGTGCATCTGCTGACACCCACAGAGCCACCACTGCTGTGATGAAGTAGCCTGTGTGCTTGGACAGCAAAACACCAGGAACACCCACCTGTCTGGTCATACTAAGTACAAACATTACATCTCACTTCCCAAGCTAGCCTGTTAAAACTGAAAACCCCTGAGAAAGGAATGTTTGAAGTCATATGTGCTGCAATGATTATTACAATTATGAAACAATAAGCTCTAATTCAGTCTACACATTTACACCACTCTTCATAGCAATGTGTCTCTTCCTCTTTAAAAAGCTTCTTCGAGATGCTGTTGATTGACATCTTACCATTGCATATCACTCCTCCTGTCTCACTCTGTGCCTCCAAAAAATAGAAAAGGAAAAAAAAAAAGGAAGAAAGAACAGGGGCTTGGAGGTACACAAGTCAGACGAGAAGCCCCAGCATCACCTCTGATGTGGTACAAAATAGCAGTGGGGGTGCAACAGGAGAAGTCAATGCTCTCAACTGTACCCATCACAGCTCAAGTACCTCTGCCAGGAAGAGCCTCCTATCCCTGGCACTTACACAAGACAAACCTCACGACACAAATTAACAGCGCCTGAGAAAGTGGGAGACACAGACCAAGGTCTCGAAAAAAAAAAAAAGGCAGGTATATTACACTGATACACTTCTATCTTCCTGAAGGTCAGGAATTTGAAGCTCTGTCAGTGTAAACTGGATATCCAAATAAGCATAGAAACAGCTGGAGGGATATACAGTCGCTGAGTGCATGACAGCCCAGGGCCTGAAGATCTTCTCTTGCAAACTTGTGAATCGATGCTCTAGTTCAAAACCCCACCCTCAACACCAAACACCTTCTCCCTCATAAAACCCTAGTACAAGTGCTTGCTGTTACACAAAAATGATATTTGCTTTGGATAACTAGCTTATAGCTGGCTCCTCCCAAAAGTGAAATATTAATCAGCAAAGCAATAGTAATAAAAGGGCAGAGTTAACCAGTGTTTCTTCTGTCTTTCTCTTCTATGCATGCGAACACAGTTGCAGAAGTTGCTGTTGAGGCCATGACCTATAAACTAAATCATTGTATCATTTGGACTTTGCTCTCCAGCCTGTTCCTTAAGAATTACCCTATTCTCTTAACTTGGTGAACAGCTCAGAATAGTTACTTTTAAAACTAAATCCTTGACTCCCTTAATTTCTTATTCTTCCCCGCGAAAGATTCCTTCTCCACGAACTAAAAATTCAGCACAGCCCTGTCTAATAGGAATAACAGAAGTAAAATTAATTTTTATTTTTCACCCTCTAAAAACAAACATGAAATCTATTTCCTCAGACGTACATCTGCTTCATGCTCTGCTTGGATGGAAAACAGCCTTCGTGTGCTAATGCTGAAGTTATTCTTTGGGCTGCCTAGTTCTGGTTTAGGGAATTTCCAAATATGCAAATTAACGTGGGAGAAGGAGAAAGGGAGAATTCCCCACATAAACAGTTTTCACAACTACATTTAACACTGTCTATTAAATGTGCTTGGTGAGCCTAAGGAGAAAGCACTGTTTCAGAACAGAGAGAGTCTCACTGGTGCGTAGAACAGAGACACAAAACTCGTAAAACCAGAGTTGGTTCTGCAACCAATAGCACTGGAGACTGACCCTCGAAGTCTGTGTGCTGCAGGGGTGACTATTTGCCCAGCAAGGGTGCTGTCCCCTGAGAAGGTCTCAGAGCCTGTAACCTGCAAAACCGTCAAACTGACGCTTGGTTTTGCCCCCACAAGCACGCCCAAACCGAAGCCTTAGGAGGCAAGCATCACATTGTTCTGTGTGAGACTGCACGTTCCCCCTGTGACCCCCTGTACATGACTGTCATGACCTAGCAGTGCGAGATTGCTTTGTAATCTGCCTTTGAAGACCCACTAAGCACAGCTGTTATATGAGGGAGCAGGCTTGTATTGGCTGGCAAGCAACCTCTTCCTCTGCACCACAGCCCCATCAGATGTAAACAACTTGAACCTGCACTCCTGGGGCATAAATGGTTTCAAAACTCCCACCTGGAATGCCAAGCAAATGTCTGCATGCATGAGCACATACCAGCACGTGGCCACACGAGACCACTGGTGACAGAAATGCACTTGCAGCACAGCACCTGAGAAGATGTGGTTCTGCTGCCTGAAACAGCCAGTGAGCTCCTCCACGTTTGCCATAAAAAATATAGTTCCATGCAACAGCTGGTGTTTTTCCAGGATTATTTATCAGAGACGTTTGTGAAGGGTCCCACACTAGGAAACAGTGGAGGTCCCTCAACACTTCCCATTGCTGCTCTAGTTCACTGACCACACAAATATTTAAAGAGATTGGACTTACGAGTTCACACACAACACTACGATGTTTTTCCACAGGTTCCTTGTTCCCACCACTTTAACAATGCAGACTTTCTTCGGTCTCCTGGTGATTTCCTTTTCCAGCTCTGAAAAAAACCAAATCAGAATTATCATTTCGCTGAGGAGAATGAGAAGGAGAAGATTTACTTGTGAACTAAGATATTCTGAGGGATGTTCTGGAGAGCAGAATACTATTGATTACACTAACAGGAACTATAAAAAAGCTGAACTCCCTGCCTAAAGTCCAGCACAGGTTCCTCCTTTTCTTCCAGGCTTCCTTTCACCTTCTTGGGGCAAACGAACTACCAAAGAACTCCTTCACACTCCAAACCTTCTCCCAGCTAAAAATGTGTATGTAAAATGGGAGCAGTATGGAGCTTGACCCCAACAAGCATGATAGCAAATTTCTTGAAAACTTCAGGATTCTATTAATTTTTAAACCCCTCCACAGGGAGAACTGCACTCGTGCAGCTACAAGCTCTGCTGCCTTTGTGCAATGCATACCTAAAAAGCCATGGAAAGGACTGGAATTAAAACTCATTTTTCATGGGGAATCTTTTGAAGTTTGTTCAAATGCAGGTTTCAGAATGAAGTGGCTAGGACATTATGTCAGCTCATCAATCTTCCACTCCATTCCCTTTTCAAATATTTAAACTTTTTCTGATGGATGTCCTAAACTTTAAGACATTTCCTTAAAGAAAAATCGTTGGGCATCAGCATGTGGTGTCTTTATATTTCAGAACTAAAGCCCCACCATGTCCTTCGAGTGCTGGGCAGCTTCATATTAACTTTTCATTGAAATGCTGAAATAACACACAAGCCTTACAAATGTTGCATCTGATACCCTTGTTGGCACGGGATAATAATGAAGGGAACTGCTTATTTCCCAATCATCATTAAGTTAGAGCCTGAATACCTACCTAAGTGTGCCAAAGCAGCCACTGTTTCCAAGCTACCGGATCAGTGAGCAACAAGCCCAATAAAAGCAGAAGAAGTTGTAGCTATAAAGAAGCATCACAAAAATAATGCACTCCAAGAGTACAAACTAGGTCTGTTTTTTGGGGTAAAGGCTTGCACTGCTGCTTTCTAGCCTGACTGTGTTTAAAGGCAGCAGCGTGGCCCTGTTGTGAAGGGTGCGCGTGTTCCCGTTCCCTTCGTGCATATGCAATGAGCTCGGGTGTCCTCAGTTGCCCACGCTGGCCTGCCCTGACCTCTGCCTTACTCTGCTGAATAGCAATTTCCTAAAGAGATGCAAGACAGGAGAAAATAAAAGCAAGCTGCGGGGGGATTAAAAAAAAAAAGTCACCTGAATTTACAAACGAAACAAAAACCATATTTGCCAGCTATTATTCGAAAAGTGCATAAAAAAAATAATAAATCAAACACTATTTACATGCAAATACTTGAGCTATTCACTGCTCACAGGTCACTCCTGGTCTTCTCTCTAGAGTGGGAAGGCTTCTGACAAAAGCAGCAAAGGGTCTTTCACATCAGTGATTGTACTTAAGCAGAATATTGCCATATTACTTTCCTTACAACCTGATAATAGCCATTTCTCCCCAGAATCTCTGCAGCATGAAGCTCACAAAAGCAGAAAAATTGAGGTGGAGCAAAAGAAGAAATTGGTTAAATTAATATTTGTATTACAGAAGCTCTCTGCAGGCTCAGCAATGGATCGGGGCCATATTAAAATATAAGCAATAAAAAAAAAATGGACCCTAATCTCAAGGAACAAGGTCAAAATCATTTTTGTAGTAAGATTCCAGGAAGGAATAAGTGGGAACAAAATAACTCAGAACAATGGAAGCAGTGAGATAAAACATAATTGTAAAGCCCATAACTCAGCCCAGGCCAAATCTTTTACAGCAAAAAAGTCGAAGCAAGCACTAGAAGAAGCACAGGGGTTTTGAAAGGCTAGTGGTGGGTGTTTACTATTTCATCTGAAGGACAACGAGGAAAATCACTCCCCAAACAATGCCTATTGCACAGATTTCATGTGGACAAAAGGGTTCACTCTCACACTGTCTAAGAATGACCACATCTGGCCTATAAAGTAAAACATCTCATCGTCTGTCAGCAGAAGGTACCTATGCCATATTCTTTGGATTTTCTTAATCTGTTGGGTTTTTTTGTTTGCTTGCTTGTCAGAGAAATTTTTACTTTCGTCTTTCAGGACAGAGTAAATTTTATTGTAAATATATGCTTTATTGAGCCACAACTTAATAAAATCAAGAGAAGCAACACTTAACTTGGCTACATTTTTCTTTGGAACCAAACATTATTTTGCCCTCCACTCCTGCTTTGTTCATACATCAAGGGTTCCTATAATCCATATAGTCTTTATTTATTGTCATACATCCTTCTCATGTGCACTCAGGCCCCCCCTTTTTACCTTTCTTATAAATCAGTGCTTCTGAACTAGTTCCCATCAGTGTTTTTCACTGAACTGCAGTTCTGCCCTCAAGTGAGGGCTCACTTGGTTATGTGAACTGACAAACACCTCCTCTATTCCAGCTGCAGTGAGGATCACACATGAGGAGGGGTTCATCCCTTCTCTACCCTGCCTCATTCAGCAGTCTTTCTTCAGTGGACTCTTGCTTCTGCTTTCATGGGAGTTATACTCCATGGATACATTGCAGCATTATACAAAAGTTCCAGATGTAACAGCATTACAAGCATTAAAAAAAAGGGGAAAAAAGGGAGGGAGGCGGGGAGGCAGAAGAAAACCAAAGGGAAAAAAAAGGGAAAAAAGAATCTGGCCTCAAACCTTACACCAAAGAATGGAAACAGAATCTGGCTTTCTAATGAGAGCCTTCTGGCTCTACCAGCTACTTACACCTCCATCCCTCAACGATGTTGTTAAAACTCCAAATCTAAGCCACCTGCTTCAGATGAATGACTGTCTCCAAGTCTCCAACACCATCCATCTTTCTGATGACTGTCTCCAAGTCTCCAACACCATCCATATTTCTGATGACTTTCTCCCTCCTTTGTTTCTATAAATACTAGTGAGGTATTCACCAAAAATCCCCACCATACTGCAAAGTCAATGACTTGCAATAACCAAAATATCATTCCAGTAGGAACAAATAAGTTATGTGACTTGCAAAAAAAGTCATCAGCTAGAGAACTGGCTCTCATCTAAGTGACCTTGTGTCTTTGGAGGGAGCCTGCCTGCATGAAAGGACCTGCTCTGACTGACTGTGATAAGCATCAGGAGAGTGACAGCTCTCAGACTCTCTTCATTGGTCAAAGTTAAGGTATTAAAAGTTAAGCCAAAGCCTATTAAAACCTCATGGAAGCAAACTCTCAGGACTAACACCAGAAAAACTCCCTGTATCCCCAACTTACTCTTTGATTTCACACTGAAGTCACCAGTACAGAAGGAATTTGCATTAAATGTTTCAGTTTTGATTTACCAAAAGGCAAAGTGCGGAATATAAAAATATTTCTATCCATTTATTCAGAGGCCCCTAATAAGTTTTCCCATACTGCAGAGCCCACACACACTCTAGGCTTCCTATTCAGGGACTCAGTAGGAAAACTGTCAATAACCTAACTTTTTATATCTCAGTGAAAATTAAAACTATTCATTGGCAGACTAAGTCTCATGGGAAGGGGAACCCTACCAGCTTCCAACTTGCAACACTGCTGGATTCTCATGGGACCCTCTGCATTTCAGGAGCATGCCTTTCAAAATCAGAAAGTATATTTAAAGCCTTCAGATGAAGCCACCCATCTCTGCATCACTTGGCATAGACAAAACAGACAAAAGCCCAAATCAAGCCGCGGAAAAATGATGTCCAAAATGACAAGTGTCCTGTGGTGATGGACTTCTGCTGGATTTTTCTGGCTGCTAAACGATACTGTCAGTAGCTCTTTGAACATGAAAAGAGCTATGGAAAGCTAGCACAGAGACTCAATCAATCTCTGGAGCATGACAGCTCTTGCAGCAGAAGGTGGACCAGTCTGAAACACAGAGCTGAAGCAATCTACTCTCAGGCAGACAGAGTTACTGGTACACAGCCTTATTTACACCTTCCAGGACTTTTGTCCAGCTCTCAAGCTATATACAGAAATTTTAAGGTAAGTAAAATACTGACAGATGGGCAGAGAGCAATAAGGGATAGAAAAATGGAAATCATAAGCAGATGGCAGGACATTAGTAGTGAGGTGACATGTCTTATTTAAAAAAAAAAAATCTTGTTTAATAACCTGAGTAGGGAGCCTGGCACAAACCTCAGAAATGTACCAATAAGGTCTGCTGGTGACAAAGTGAGGCATTACCTTACTATCAAAGGTAAATACAATACAAATGGGCCATTAAAGGGAACTGGGTGAGCTTGAGATCCAGTGTGTGGCAAAAGCAAGAGAAAATGTGAAATATAAGGCAAAATTCTCAGTGATTAAGGGGAAATGTTTCTGGTGGAAGATAAGCAAAACCTGTGTTGGACTTGGTTATGTACTACTTGAACACAAGTGACTAGATGGCACCAGTTTATTGCAGCCATGAGGTACTTGCAATTCAGACAATGAAATACTGGAATTCTCTTACAGTTCTGATCATCAATATTTGAGAAACTAAAGCTCTGGCAAGCCCATTTATAAAAGGAGAGGAGATAGAGGGGAACTTGATCTCAGCACAGGAATGGGGCTGCTCTCTTCTCACATAGCATGAGAAAAGAGACAAAGATATTTAAGATAGGCGCAGACAGGAGCAAATGGGAAAGGGAAAAATGAGCAAACCCAGACAGCTATAGTGTATTTGAATTGAATGCTAAGATGTACCCCCAGTACAAGAGGAATATGGAGACTGGAATGGACTTCTAACAAAAGCACTGGACATAAATACTAACATTTGAAGTGGATTTGAAGTGGAATACTAGCATTTGAAGTGGATCTCATTTTGTGAGAGCAACTCTGTGGCTCTATGACTATAACAGTTAAGGACTGATGGCAGTGATTAATTTCAATCCTGTATTTCTAATTACATTCAGAAAAGATCAAAAAGTCAGACATAAGGTTGCTGTTGCAATCTTCAATTGCTCATGTGCATTATGATACAGCATTTAGGTGATCACACATTAGTTTTTCCTCCAGAATGCTCGCTGCAGTCAGCTAAGGGGCAGGTGGTTAATGACATCTCTGCCTTTCCCATTCAACATGTGCCCCTCAGCCTCATTATCCAAACTTCCCGGTGAGTACAAAAAATCATAGATCTCCTTAGAGACATTCCTACAGTGCTGTCACAATACACATGTATTTCATAAGTGCTAATGAAATAATCTCTACTGCCTTCTTGTAAGACTAAGGGCAAAGATTACTCCTGTTTTGCAGGCAGGGAGATAAAATAGAGAGGATTTGTGTCCAGAATGAGAAAAAATCATGCAGCAATACCTTTTGTAAGTGCCAATATAAATGCTCCCACCTTTCTGCAAATCAAGCCCCAGAATCACATGGTAGAGACAGACACTGAAGAAATTGTGATTAGTGACAGCACCGAAAGGGCCTGATTCCAGGGAAATCTCCATCATTGTACAAAAACATTCCTGACAGACCCAGAGAACGAGTATAGCTCTTTAGGAGGTGTTCAGCTTAATTTCCCCAACACTGTCCTCTTTCCTTCTGCAACCCTCTGCCTCATTCACTACACACCTTCCAAATTCTGCAACAAATGAGGAACAGACAACAGCTTCATTCCCACATCATCGTCCATCCTATGCACTGATTCGTCCATCCTATGCCCTGTGGAAAAAATAGGTCGTAATCACGTTATTAAAAGCTGTTATCACCATGCCTTCATGCCAGGAGGCCAAGGAGGGGTGGTTGCCCAGGCAACCTGACTTCTTGCATTTCCCAGAGTGTGACTTGTCAACACTTACATTCTTCTAACATCATCAACGTTTTAAAAAAAAACAACAACAACACAAAGAGCACCTCCAATGTCCTTGTGTGGAGCTGTGGCCATCAGGAGGTTGCAGGTATCCACACATGCATTGCTGCTCTCTGTTGTAGGAGCTATAGAGGGAACCTCAGCTGGCTGAGCAAGCAAGTTGGGAGCAGGGAGGTGTGAAGCACACATTTTAGGAATGGATTTTGCAAAAGAAGAGTTCTGAGACTGAATCCTGGGGCTTGACAACTTGCTCTAGAAGGAGGGAGAAGCAGATGATTGCAGCCCCTTTGGTCTCCATGCTCTAGCTCTCCTCTCTTCTTCCTCTACGGAATGTTCTTCCTCCATTACTTCCCCCCTGCCTCTTACCCTTGCCTGAGTCCCCTCCACCTAATTTTATTCTTTGCTCCGACAACTTTTTAAAGTCTCTTATTTCCTCTCTTCTCTGTCCACTGGTCCCCTCTTACTGCTCTCCACTTCCACTTGGCTCCTGAGGCCTCCCCTCCTACCCTTTACATCCACATCTGGACTCACCAATCCTCTCCCTTCTGGGGCCCATGGGCCAGGGAAATGCCAGCAGCACCAGGGCTTGCTGCCAGCCCCATGCACATGGTTCCTGCCCTGTAAAGCTGGCTCCTCTGGGAGGATAAGGTAGCACTGTGGACAAAGAGCCAGTGTGCCAGCAGGGCACAAATCAACAGGCTGGAGTGCAGCCAGTGAGAGTCTGCCGAGAACTCGGCTAGTGAGAAGGAGTTATTCAAATTGAAACAGAGACTGACATCCCTCTCTTCTTATTTTTTATTTCCTTTAAATTTTCTGGCATATTTGGCTTTCCCAGTAGCATCAAAAGGCATATTCTCAGTAGAGTGCACCCTTTTTCCACTGTTCCCTCCAAAACCTGATACTGTCAGATATCACTACCATCCTTGCTAAGGATACAGTTATGGCATGCATGGGCTCTCCTCTTCCATTCCGGTAGACCTAGCCAGGAGAAGTAGACCTAACTGAGCAGTTTTATTCTTGTTAATCACTACCATGTACAGCACATCCTGAAAGAGCTGCACAAACTCCATCAGTTCCTGCTACTGGATAGCAGAGGCCCAGCAGGAGAAACCCAGACCCTCCTGAAAGGTGCTTTAGCATACAAGAGGGCAACAGAAAGCACTGGCTAGGCTTTCTTTTTAAATTTTGAAATAGAAATCTTTGTGGCTGACACACAGCCTTCAAACAGCACCTTGAACTGTTTTAACTACATTTCCCACATTCACCTGACCATCCTCTAGGAGCTGCATGGAACATTTAAGTTTGGCACCATTAAACACCCAAGAAACAGGATCTGGCAAGAGAGGACATCTGGCAGGTTTGTACATCACAATCATGTGGGATCATCTGTATTATTGGGGCCAGGAAACTTGCTTTCCTTCTCCAGCTAACACACTCTTCATCTATCAGAAGTTTTAAACCAGTAGTGTAGTGACGGGTATGATGGTCTGAGGGCATAAGTAAAGCTTTATAGGGAAAGAGACTGACTTTCAGCCATAAGGCATTTTCACCCTTCCCTCTTCTGCTTACCCAGTGGAAAAGGAAAAAGCATATAATTACATAGATCCAAGCCTCATGCTTAGGAAAAAAATATATATAGCAAAAAAAACCCAAGAAAAACAGCGTATGTTTAAAGAAAAGTCATGGCAGCATGTTGTTCAGCAGCAAGAAAGGTGAAAGATAATTAATTTTTTTTCTTCAGAGGGAAACCCCTGAAAACCACAGCTTTCCTAACTGCAATCCACACATACACACAGAGTACTGATCACCACTGTACCCCTTCATTCTCTGCATGTTGTGTCCTGCATGCTAAAGTATTGACATCTATTTGGGTGCTTTACCTTTGCTGTCCACCTTTCATGATTACATCCATGTTATTTCTCCAAGCTTAGAAGGGAACCTTGGGAAGGAACAGCTATAACCTCTCTGCCCACAGGAGTACCTCTGGTTTGTGTTTCCATGCAGAGATGAGCAGAAGGGAGCTTTGTTTTTCAGCCTGGCCAAGCAGTTATTTTTATGTTAAGGAACACCTGAAATGTCTCCCCACACAGGGGAAGCCAAAGCGAATCGCACAGGGGTGGGTTTCCATGGAAGCATCAGGTGTGACACTTGGGTAACTGCTGATACAGTGGCATCTCAAACGGAGCATTTCCAAGTGGAGCATTTCCCAGGACACCCAAACACGGCAGGGCTGGGTGCTGGTGCAGCCGAGGTCAGCTTGCAGCAGGCAATCTGTTCCAGGCAACAAACAGACCCTTCACCCCCACACAAAGAAAAAGGATGCATTCTGTAAAAATAATGAAAGCCACCTAAAGTGTAACACACCTTAAAAAGGTATAAGGACTGTTAGTGCTTTGGGACTTCCAATGCCGCTAAACACTGTTTTCTCCTGTTTGTTAAAATCTTCATACTTCCTTAGCATTTATGTCACTAAGGTCAAAATGACTGTCCCGCAGCTGGACCGAAATGTCCATTTGTTTCTTGTTCCACAGGGAAGCAAGGAAGACATGGTGAAGTTTCTGGAGACACTAGTAGTAAAAAACCTGTACTGAATTAATATTATCAAAATATTTAATTTGCTCATGATTAAAGCTGACTTTTTTGAGTAATGCTTTGAAATACTTGTCAACAAAATTCAGCAAGCCTCTCTTAAAAACGACATTTCAATATACAGTTGAATAATTTCCTTGATGCAAGAACAGATTTAAATTTTTATTTCTAAAAGAGGGCAAAGTTTAAAGCCAACTGGTGGAATTCTGAGTCAAAACATACTAGGGATAATTTAACCAGGTCTAATTAATACATCTATGTTTCTTAAGAATTAAAGAAGGAAATGCAACCACATAAGCCCAAAAATCTCATTACAAAGGCAAATTATTCCTGCCCAAAATCACAAGGTATATCAAGCACTGAAAAATAAAGCCACCTAAAGCTGCTGAGGAAAACGGTCCCTTTATGCAACCAACACTATGCCTCACTTTGTTTCCCATGTAAGCACACTCCCATTCCCTCTTGCTGGCTGGGCATTGCCCATCAGCTGCCCACCCTCATTTTCTCCTGGCAGCGATTGTTATGGCAGCTGCTGGGCCTTCCAGCTGCACCTGGATCACTGTCTGGACTTTTGGTTGCTGTCTTCAGAGACATCTCCCAGGAGAGCATTGGCAAACCACTCCAACCCAAAGGATTGTCAAAAACAGCAGATAAATTTTGCTTCCTTTTTTCCCTGCCCCTCCCCACCTAACACATGGGCCACCTTCCCATGGAGCAAATAGGCCCTGCAGATGGTTAGTGGCACTCTCCACTATGGACAGTGTAGCCAAATGGACAAGCAAAAGATTTCAGCAGGCAGTGGAAATGGTGTGATTCTTCAGAAAGGAAAATCAGCCTGCTCATTGCTTGGAGAGCAATTAAAAATTACATTTTCTTGCATCCCAGAAATACTTCACCCTCTCAAATGCTGCTTCTTTTTATTATGGAACTCATATCAAGTACCAAAATAGGTATGTATGAAACTCCTGTAATGAGGTGTTATAGTGGATACACTAATTTGACTGGTATGTACGAATAAAATTACAGTGGGATTTTCAGCTGGAAGGGACTGCAAGTGAGCAGTTTATCATTTAAATGCATTGGGAGTAATTCAGTCACAGGAGGCTGTTACAACAATGCAGCGAGGAATAATAAACAGCAACACAATGGGCCCTAACTAGAGCAAAACAGTTTCCAGCCCTTTCAGACGGAAAACAAAGAATAAAACAAATCACAAACAAAAATGTCTCCACACAGATAGGAAAGCTTAACAATGGAGTCAAGGGAAAACAAGGGATATCTGCACCAGGCTCAGTGGCATCCTTTTTCCCAGACAAGTACCAGCTTTTTACCCATTCCATGCTAGAGCAACTATGGGCATGCTATTACAGCACACAAGAGCAGAGAAATGGTTCCTCCTCCTTCCTGACCCACTGCAAGACACAAGGCCTGCAGCTTGATCACATTCTTAATTCAAGAATCCTAGTGTTCTCCTGTCCTCACTCAGACCATCAACACCCCCATGCACCTATAACGAGAGAGGTGGTCCTTCCTTCCATAGTTTGTAGTTAATCTAATTTCGTCCTTTTGATACTGCTCCTTTCTTACTCTCCCTACAGAAACGCAGCTTCCCTCCAGGGCTGCATCAGAAAAGCCTTAAAGTGTGGGGCTGCAGAAAGAGTTTAAAGAGAAAAGGTGAGGGAAGAAATAATAAAAACCACCAACAATATCCCCAACAATCTCATCAACAGCAAGGAGGCAGAAATAACCAGGTTCTGAATAATTTATAAATTGAAAAAAGTGTTGTACTCACAACTGCTATATCTAAATGTATATCTAAATGGATTTGCAGTCAGAGAATCCATAGTATCAAGACCTGAAAAAATGCTCTGTTTTTTCACATGAAAGGGAGTCCCCTCCTTAAACAGGAGTGTACTCCTACCATGAAACTGCTGGGAAAAGTAATCAGTCACAAATAATAGTCATAAAGCCATTTCAACATTTAGCATTCCTCCATGGGCAATATCATTACACATGGCTTAAATAAATCCCTCCATGGGCAATATCATTACACATCCCTTAAATAAATAAATAAAAAAAGCACACAGTCGTGTCTTTATTATTTTCCTTAGAGGAGACTCAGGTAATTAGTTTTTTCTTTCCCCTAAAATACATTTTATTTCATCTGCAAATTCAAGAAGCTGACAGACGAAAGTCAAATTTAGGAATTGGTTGGGAAACTCCAAGGCCAATTGTTGCCTCAGAGATCCATCATTTCTCAAGATCCATCATTTATTCTGAGGAAGACCTGCAAAAATGAGGTGGGGGGGATGCAGATCAACAGGTTAATGACTGCTCACACACTCCTAATGCTTTTCAGAACTTTACCAGAAAAATGGCATTTACATTGCAAAGCCATGTTGTGTGATGCAGATCCAGGAACTGTAACCCCCAACACACAATTACATGCAAGCCAGCTAATTAACACCAGTGTGCTGACAGCACCAAAAGTCACACCAGTGACCTGAGTATGTATACCACAGATCCTGAACCAGGCTTTTCATCCCTCACTGATGGATACTGCTTTATTCATTAGGTACTGATGTTAATGGTGGCAGTTTTCTATCCTGGATGAAGCCTGTTCCAGTGCTGACTGATGCCTTTTACACCGATTGACTGAAACTACAGTTACCCCAGAGACCTTCAACAAGGATCAGACAAGTGCAGAAGCATCACTTCTACCCACTGGCAGAGCTACTGGCAGAGGTTTCCCTGCAGCCCCTGGGGTCAGAGCATGTAGGGTTGGAAAATTGGGGGAAAAAAGTAATGTTTCCACTGTTTTCTGACAAGTGGGTAGTCTGACACACATTGCAAGTGACAGTGCAAAATGGGTGTTTATGGGCAGAGTCAACTGTGAGAAGGAAAAGGGGAGGCTGAACCAAATCTGACAGGAGCCTGAGAGGTGAGATGAAGATCCAGAAACTCTTTGCCTTTGTTGTGATTAGACACACGCATGCACATACACACATACACGCACGCACAGAGTCTCTTCTGCAAAGCAACCTGCAAGACAGGATCTTGGCTATTTCAGTGACAATTCTGCTGATGAGGGGAGCCAACTCTTTCTAAAAGCATCAGTAAAGCAAGGAATCCATAATTTAGACTCTCAAGTGAAAACTGCACCCTACCACTGCCTCTTGCAGCAACCCCCCATCCCTAAAGCAGCATCACTCAGATAATGCAGGAGAGGAAAGCAAAAGAGCTCTTGAAACAAAGCTTTAAAGAGAAATTGTAATGTGGTTTAAGTTTCCCATGGGGCTGGCACTTTAGAATAGGGGGTTTGAGTGCTGCTGCTTCTCCAAACCAACAGAATAAGTGTTGGGTGATGGGCAGGATCCCAGCAAGCAGCTTCCTTAAAACAGTTTCCAGAGGCACACAGAGCTGAAGGCGCACTCTTGTAGCCATGGCAAAATTCTTCAAGAGATGTCTCTAAAGACACACGGCACTGCAAGACAAGACTATAATTACTAAGACTGTTCAACAGGCCATGTAGTTTTTAACACAGTGCTGGAGTTTGGAATGGATTTTCAAGAAAAGCAGAATGAATGAATGAATGAATGAATGAAGAGATAGTTTACAGGCAATAAATAGATAATTTAATTCTGGGCAGCAATGCCACGTGCAGCCTTTAGAAAAAAAAACGGGAGATTTGCTGTTGTCAGTCCTACTCACCAGGCACCACTCCTTTGATGTCACTTTCTGTGTTCATCCTGTTCTTGTGCGTGAACTGAAGGATCAGTTCCTTGGATGCCTCAAACTGTTGTGTAGCCATCAACCACCGAAGGGACTCTGGGAAAATACTTTAAAGAGGGAAAACAGGTTAGGGTTGCTTCCAGGTTTCTGTCAGAGGATGAATTGGTAGAGTTTTTGCTGCTCATTTAACCACTCAGAAGCTATGCAATTATTTCAAAATACAGAAGAATAACTTACGAAACAAAAAAGAGGGAAAACTGATTCAGAATGTGCTAATTAATGATATTTTCTTTTACTCTGATTCACAAATGATAGAGGAACTACCCTGTCACGTGGAAACACGACACACTGGAATTTTTTTAACATGACAGGTGCTCTGTCCATTAATATAACTTGAAAGAAGTGAGAGGAAGAGGCAGCGCTGTCTGCAATAGACATTTGCTGCCAAGAAGGGAGTGAATGAGATGCACAGTTTGCACATGGCAATTCAGACCAAACAAAGAAAACAGCTGACAGAAGTAATTTGGGTTCTCTTTTAAAGACAGATGAAAGAGAAGAATTACTTCTTATGATGATCAGCTTCCCCTGCTAAAGACAATATTATGTTAGTTGAGTTGCCCTAAAAATATATACGTGCACACAGTTAAAAAAGTTCCTTTTCCATCCAGTTGTTTCTTTCAAGTGCGGATATTAACCAGATTCATGAGCTTAACTGGTCACTCTTCTTTTTCTTCCAAATGAGTTTATTTTACTATGAAACCAAAAGAAATATGTAGTTCTTGAAACAAAACCCCCAAACCTCCCATACTTCTATATATATGAAAACTCTCAGATCTCACTCCAAGTATATTTTTTTTCATGTTAAGACCTCGTTTTAACTACTCTTCCAAAAGACCTTACTAAAAACAAATTTAACAACTACTTTTAGCTTCATATAAGTAATAAAGCCTCAAATTTCCTTCACAAAGCACTGATCTTTGCTGTGGATGCTGCCCAGTTCTTATACTTCTACGCAGTCAATTGCACCATTATTGTACTATCTCTTAGGGCTGATACAATCTGGAAGACACCTTAGCAAAACCTCCAACTGAGACAGAGAAAGTATTTTTGGAAGAAGAAATAAAAAGGAGAGAAATCAGGCAGACTGCAATCTAAATTATATCAGCCAATAAAAATATATAACAACTATGATGATAGCCATTCAGCTTGACAGATTATTTACTACCCCTCGTGCTGCACAGATGCTTTGGCATATTCTCCAGCAAAAAGTCTTGTAAAGCAAAAGCTTTTTTTTTTTTTTAAGTACTAAGGACCTTTTGAATGCAAAATCTCTGTGTACTTGGGCCTGGAGAGGGTACAGCCTCAGTTACTAGCCTAAAAGTTTTAGATTTTGAGCAGTCTGCTTACAGGTTCCAAGCAACAAGTCCTATGATGACCACCCGCAACTAGGGAAAGCAAAGGAGCCACAAGGATGGGCATCACAGGGTGGGGACAAACAAATCTCTTATCTACTAGCTCCTGCAGGTTTCTCAAACTGCAAGTGTGGAAGCCTAGCATCTTTCAGGTACTCCATCACTCAGCATGAGCAGTGAGAGGTTCCTTAGGGATCCCTAAAAACCCATGGGCTGCCTTGAGTCCAGGTCATCAGTCCAGTCACATTCAATAAGAACTGCCATGGCCAAAAATTCTCAGTGTGACACACTAAGTCTGGTTGCACCCACTGGACTCTCACGGCCAGAGTAGAATTCTGGTCACATCCAATAACTCTCACAGCCAGATGCAAAAATGTCACTTATGGAGCAACAGGAATGCAGGTTCTTGGGTTGCTGGTGATAAATACACTTTCTGCAGAAGCACACACCAATACTCAAAGTACGAATAACACAGCCATTGACAGATGCATTAAATTGTGAGATGACTAGGTAGCACTAAAAGTATGATCACAAACACAAGCTTGCTCTTTGAATTTCCTGAAGAAGCACTTGGTATTGTTGAGTGTTTGAGTCTTACACAACAGGCAATGAGAGAGGAGACAGGTACAGCCCACTGATGGTCCCAGGATACAAAAGTGAAGTCTCCTCTGACTTCCTTCCTCAATTAAGCTACATTTAAAATGTTTTCTTTGAGGGAAGGGAAAAGGTAAAGTTACAGCTGATGTCATTTCATGTTTAGGTTGGAATTTGGGTGACTTCAATCGTTAGCATATGTGGGGGCGTGAAAAGTAACACATATTTTTGAGCTAATGTGGCAAAGTTCAGCTTTTGGCCACCTTTTGGGTCATTCCTTTGGTTTACAGTTCCCATCAGCTGCTTTGTTTTAAACAGAGCATGGCCACATGTGCCACTCCATCCTTTGTTTCCTGTCTCCCTTGGAGCAGTACACCAAGCTCCCTCAGTGTTCCTGCTCCAAGGTGTGCAGACAGTTTGCCCCTGGTGAACCACAGCCAATGCATGCACTCCTTCCTGCTGAACTTTGGTTTTCAGTATTTTCCTCACATAGCTGGTTGATGGTCTGCTACCTCCTCCATCAGCAAGGAAAAGGCCATGCTTTTACAGTCAAGGAAAAGAACAGGGGGTGGGGTAGGGTTAAACATTCATCTCCTGTTCCACAGCTGCTGCTACCTGGGAAAGGAGAGGGGGATGAGTAGAAAGCACACTGGGGAAAAAGGATCCTAAGATTCAGAAATCCTAAGAGGAGAGAAGAATCCTTGACAGACAAAGACCAGGAAGGTACCACAAGTAGCTGGAAGGAGAACTGTGATTCTGTGCAGATGGATGGAAAATGGATGCCCATGGAAAGGTTGTAATGTGTTGACAATTAAGGGTCTGCCCCAGGACAACAAGCCCAGTTATTGCAAGTTCGTGTCTTGGTGCGGGTAAATCCTATATAAAAGCACCAGAAAAGAACCAGCCACCCATTCCCATTTCTTCAGTTTTGTTTAGAGTGAAGCAGGAGTTTGTCTCAAATTATTGATACCTTTGCTGACATTCATGGCATCATCCTGTCTGGAGCTTCCTTTGTCCAAGGGAGAGGAAATATAAGGTCCCGTGTAACTGGAGCTCCCCTTCTGTTACGGCTCTAATACACGCACACACTTGAAAGGAGTCTAACTTCTATTAATTAATCTTTATACACTTGTCACAAACCCCTGTGCCCATGTCTGGCTTACATGGCAGCCTTTCTGCCCTTCTTGAATGACCTGAGAGCCCAGTAGTGGCATCTGCTCCCTACCTTTGTATCCAAGCCTATCTGCCCATCCCTCCCAGACACATCTGCTGCCTCTCCCTTTCCCCCCATCCATGCCCAGCTTCCCAATCCACTCAGCCATGCACATCCTGGGGACTGTACAGCCTGGCATGGGTACGTGGCTGACAGAAGAGCAAAATCCTAGGTGGGAAGAGGGCTAAGACCCAGCCTGGAGAGGCAAACAGCACTCTCACAGGAGGAGATGGAAGCAAAGAGAGAACAGAGGAAGAAGGAGGCAGTGCAGGGGCTATTTGCAGCATCTGGGAATCACCAACAGCAGCTTGCAGCAACTGGACTCACTGCTTTGGGTACATGATGGGAAATTAACAAGCAGTGCAGTTTTCCAGTTCTTCTTTTATTACCAATCAGTTAGTTTTCTTCCTTTATCTGTAACACATGCTGTGGGTCCACATTCCGTTCGGAAGGAAAGAAAGAGGTAATAAAATGGTAACACTTTCCAGAGAATATGCAACAGATGGAAGTGAAAAGCCTAAGAGAAAAGCACTTACTGTACTGACAATATAATTAAATAGGCATCCCAACCAAGGTTCATTTCTGCAAATGCAAAAACCCTGGGCAACACAAATCCTCATCCTCTAGCTATTACCACTATTTATCAAGCTGCTATGTCCCACAATATATGAGGGGAACTTATTTGCTTGGTTTGCTCGTCCTGCCCAGCTAAAAAGCCACAGAGCTCTTGCAGACTACAAAATAAATTTTAGCATTTCCTGTCATTCCAGCTTCCAATGTCACCCAGGAATGACCTTTCAACAGGAATGTACGAGACCCTGCCAAAGCCACCTGAAAATGCGTGGCCTCCAGAAGACTGCTGAGGGATGCCTGCTGTTCATGCCATCCCCCGTGTTCATTAGGCATCTCCATACTACTGTACCATCCTTATGGACACAAACATCTGTAAGTATTAGGTTTGTTATGATGTTTTATCCAGTGGTGGACATAAGGTATTTCAGCTGGAGGGCATCACAGCAGGAAGCTTTGGGGCAGACCAGTATGTGTGTAACATACGGCAGGTAAGGGAGGGGAGAACAGCATCACAGATTAACAAAACCACCTTTCATTATTCATCAAGATTAACACTGACAAGGTGAGGTTATTTAAATGCTGTATGCCGGAATACAGGGATAACCCCCCCACCTCTGCTGCCATTATCTTGCAAGGGACTTGTAACTCTCCTGAGTACTGCATTTTGCCCACGCTGAGGCATGTCTACCTCGGGAATAAGCAGTGAAATCCCCACTGAGGGTTACCATCATCAGCACAAAGAGGGCTCTGTAAGAAGTTAATACAAAAATGCAACTGTTAAAAATTCTTACTTACTGTAACAAGTTTTTACATGTTGTAACTTGTCAGGCATTACAGCTAGCAGCCTAGCTCGCCAGGGTGCATAACAAGGTTGGTCCTGCACAGAGTAGTGGTCTTTTTCCTCATTTTTCTCAGTGTACAACAACTAAATATTTTAGACTTGCCAGTGTTATTTTTAAAATTAATGATCTAGCATGTTCTTAATGTTATGGTTTTGTACAACGCTGCTGTCACAAGCCTCTGTTGTCTTATGCTGCCACTGCGTGTCACTATTAAGACAGAACAACAAAGAAATATTTTTTGGAATGTTTATAAACTCATGGTGGGGATGGACATGGCACTATTCCCAAGGTGAAAGCCACCCTACTTCTCCCAGGATAGCCGTACCAACACCACAGTGTCACAGGCAGAGAGGAGTGGAACCAGTTGGGAGTGGGGAATTCCTTGTGGGCACAATCCTGAGCCACTGCCTGGCACAGACCAGCCATCCAGACTTCAGAATAGCATGTGCTAATTTGGGCAAAATCAAGTCTAGTTCAGGGCTGACTACCTCACGCACACGAAACATCCAAGTGCGCTTGTTCCAGGGCTGACAGATGTTATTTGTAAGTTTTCTTGGATCAAAGACACCAACAGTGCCAGTCCAGAACCACAACATAGGTATTAAGGGAAAAGATAGCCATGCAGTCACAATCCGACAATAGCTAGGCTGGGATGTGTCCTCTCAAGGACTATTTAAGTCTTTAAAGGGGAAGTGACAGCCAGAATAATAACGAAGTACAACTTCACCTCAGTGAAAGGGGGCTATCTCCCAAGTGCCCACCATTTCGCAGGATGCAGCATATGTGCATGCTACAGCAGATTATAAAGTTATTCTTTCTTATTTCAAAGTCAAGCCTTTGCACAAGGTGAATGGAAGAACAAAGGGAAAGGCTCATATGTATTGTGAAGCACACACACTTCCTGACAGTGGAGCATTTCCGAAGTCCAGCATCAGGAGTTCGTTGTCTTTGACCTGGCAGGAGGAAGAAATACTTACACCCAGTAGAAAAGCATCAGCAGGAAGGGACAGATGATGACCGCCTGGAGGACCTGCCAGTCCCTGCAGAGGGCAGCCAGCCCCGGCATGAGGAACTGCCCTGCCATCTCGATGAAGCTTGCCACCATAGTGATCATGAACCGGTGCCCGGGAGGACAGAGCTCTATCCCTGAAACACAGAGCACACAGACAATCAGCCCCCCACCAGCAAAGACACCTCCAAAACATCTCTAGGAAACTTTAAGGGCATTCATGTCCTTCAGGAGCTTTGGCCAAAACTATGCAGAATGAAATAAATTTTGCTTCCTCCCATATTTAGGCTCTAGAGAAGCCCATTAACAGGTATCTGTGGTGCAAACATGGCAATTTCCATATACCTGCTGTATCCTCATTGCCATATTTCCTTCAGTCTCTGCTAGAGAAGCATTTTACCAAATTATAAGGTATTTATTTTTAGAAGGGAATGCAGAGTTAAACACAAGCCAAAGATCTTGGGTCATGCCTTTTCACACTTCTTAGAGACACCACCTGCCTTTCCAAACAGTTTTCTGGGAGGCAAAAGAGCACAGCTCTCAGCAGGATGCAGGCTCCCAGCTCATACGGGATGTCACCTGCCCACAGCTTAATATGCTCCGACTCAGCCGATTCCAAGCTGGATTTTGCTGAGCGTGTTTTTTCTGGCTTTGCTTTTCCCAATAGCTTATCTTGATCAACTTTCAAACAAGCCAACCTCCCATCTGTCTTATCCTGCCCTCCCATCCTTCCTTTTGCTGTGGGGCAATTTACCACCATCACTGGCATCTTTGGTTGCCTCAGCTGTCTTGTGACAAGGGAGTAGATAAAACTCAGTTCAATAGATAAAATGTTTCTTTAAACCCTGAATTCTGGCTTTTATTCAGTCAGAAGATGAATTTATCAGAATCACAGCCTAACAACAAAATGAAAAAAAGTCACAGAAGACATAGCAAACACAATAATTGCACTGGCTTGTGGAAATTTTTTCACCAGTAAGATTGCAATAGAAACCTCTATTTCATATTTCCCACTTGCCCACATTCACTTGTACAGACTAATACTTTGTCTCAATAAACCTGCCACAAATGTTGTGTAGCACTTATTGGAATGCTGATACGGAAAGAGGCTTGTAAACATTTGTGATATGTTGCTGTCAGCATTGTTGCTTTTCTATGGGGTGTTTCCCATGGTTGTTTTAAATTAGAATTTAATGGTTATTAAAACAGTAACTGAAAAGCTGTAAGAAAACAGGAAGAGATGACAGCTGCTCCTTCATTCACTCTCTATTCTGCACCTTGTCAGCATACATCACTGTAACACAGATTTAAACTAACTGACCAGGAACTACCTTGTAGATCAAATGTGGGATTAAACACCACACGTGCTCCCTTTCTTTTCAGCCAATACAAAAACTACCAATGGACTTTTGCCAATACAAAAGGAAAATGTATCTGCTGTCAGGCAGCCCAAATTTTTCATTAGCCTAACCACAAACACAGCAGCTTTGGAAATGAAAGGAGGAGAAAAAGCCCTCAAAGACTCTCGCATGCTATAAAACGCTTTTACATTTTAATTTGGTAAACAAGATTAAAACACAGAGCTCCTTATGACTTTAATATGGTTTCATTCTTACTAATGAAGTATCCCAAGCCTAGGAAATTTTTTTTGTTCTATGCAAAAAGGCCACTTCAGTTTTATTTCTCTAATCTCCAAATATAAAGTGCTTCTGTTTGTTTTTCTAAACCTTAAAGTCACAGTTACTCACACTCCAATATTCCTTCATTAAGTGCAAGGTCGAGTTTTGTTGCTATAGAAACAGGAAGTCTGCATTAGATATGTAAGGCTTTGGCATTTCAATTGCATTGCTCAGGTTAGTATCAGGTAAAAATAACCAAGATATCAACTTTTATATAAAGTCAGGAAGAGGTATCCAAATAATAAAAGTGTATTTTTTAAGTCACTGGTGTACAGTAAAAAACTCCACATCCAGCAGTTATTCATTGTATAGAAAGGAAATAGCTTCAGAGATCTAGAAGATCTAGAAATAGCATCTATTTTCTTCTCTGGATTATCACACGCATATGATCAGTTTCTGCCCTTTCCTCTAAAAAAGCTGGAGACGACAAAAAAATAATCCCTGCTGTAGCTGGGTGAGCATGACTTCCAAGCAACAGCAGCAGCATATGAAATATCACATCTCTGTTGAATTATTCTACATATTAGGGCAGCCTACTGACTTTCCAACATATCTGGCTTCAATTTAATGTGATAAAAGATTCAGCACTGCAGTTTCTAGCAAGCATCTATCAGTCAACCCTTTCCCACCTCTGCAGCAAAGCCACCCTCGGCAGCAGCTGTGCCCTAGCAGCAGGGAAGGCACCCAGCTGATGCTCACACTGGGGCCTTGATGCACCCAGGCATGAGGCCACTGCGGCTGCAACAATTTCCACCCAGTTCACGTGATAAAACTACCAACTCAGATAAAATAACTACAAGACTGAGATCAGCTTTACCCACCCATGGCAAATTGAGCAAGCAAGCTCCAGCTCCCCAAATCAATAGAAAAGTTTCCATCTCAATTACTTTGTGGAGCATGGGGCAAACTCTTGTCGTACACACCTATCATGGAAATTATCATCAATACCAGAAACGCCCATTTGCTCTACCTGGAACATTTTGTGTGGGCAAGGAGACATGCATGTAAAGGATTCTGCTTCCTTGTCCAGCAATTCTACTCTGTGCAGCTCAGTCAGAGCAGCAGATCCAACTCAGAGATCTAATTTCCCTAAGTCCCAGGAAACTGATCGTACACTCAAGTTGAAATCTGCATGCAAAGCCGTCCTGCAGCACTTGGGCAGTGAAATCAGGCATGCTTAGGACACATGGGACAGGCTCTCTCACAGCCAATAGGCACTCAGCGACAGTGGACAAACAAGCTGGACCCAGACAACCCCTGTGGATAAACCTCTCCACACACTGCAAACACAACCCAGCCTGAGGGCAGCCGTCTTACCGCAGATGTCATCCAGACCTGGGCCCCACAGGCATCACAAGCACAAGACACTGAACACATGAGACTCACTGCACAGCATATACCTCTGGCTGGGAAGTGTGGAAACCAGGTCCTGGGGCCAGACATGTTATGCCCACGAGCACTCAGACTTGCTGGGGTGTGAGTGAGGGAGCTAATGAAAAACCTCTGCAGTGCCCCAGGGGCTCAGCCCCACTGCCTTGTGCAGGAGGTCACTGCCCTGGGCATCAGCAGAAAGAGGCATGATAAAACCACAGGTCAGACACCAGGTTAACCAATGTAAATGCAACAGGCACTGGTGACAAGAGGTAAAAAGACTTTACATCAGAAAGGGCAAACTGGCTTTGCTAACAGCTTCTCTCCCTGGCACTGTGATGGAAAAACTGGGCTGATATCCTTTACAACAGTTTTTCAGGCAACCTCTTCTGTAAAGAAGGTGGGAAATGGAGATAAAATCACCTAAGTATGCCACAGCCTGACATCTGAAACGCTGTCCTCTCCCCTTTCCAGCTGGCTTTTCTGTCCCATTCTCTCCACCTGCAGCTGTGGAAGGAGCAGTCTATGAACATACAGACAGAAGACTGGAAAGAACTGCAGTATCACTAGGTTAACATCAGCTCATGTTGCCACAGAGCATGGCCCTGCATAGCCCACCTCCTCCAAATCCCACCAGGTAAGCTGTCACTGCCATGGAGAGACTAAGAGCCATATCCTGTCCTTTCTCACTTGATCGTACACTTGCACACTGGTAACGATCTGTTTCAGATTTCAGAAACCCTCTCATTTGTCTTAAAAGGCTGACGTTTACTGTCAGAATATTTGCACAAGGATGAAAGGCAAACAGTTTTATTTAAAGACAAAAGTAAAGAAGCTAAGTCATTTGCAAATAACATATCAAGAGGAAAAAGAGGCTACACTGCACTGCCTGAACAACTCTCTAGCATTCACTCACTCATCTCCAGACCCAAAACACAAAGCAATTCTTGTTCCACAGCCCAAGTGTTAGCTGCATCTGAAACCACAAGGTAGCAGCTTTCAGTGTCTTTCCAGTTTTCTCTCTTTGCCCAGTTTCCATCAGTGAGCCACCAAGATTGTAATCATATAGGAGTATCCCTTGGAGAAAATGGCCAAGACAAAGCACCTGAAGTCTGGCCAGCAGCATTCACACCGAAAAAAATCCCTAAGGAAACAGTCTGATTCTAGATTCAAATTCACAGTTGCACATTATTTAAAAAAAAACCCAAACAAAACCCCCCAATTTCTGACAGTTTCCCCCATATTACTGCACACCCAATACTCTTAATTTAAGCACACCTCTAAGATGTTCCTCTGCTCTAAAAGGGAGGAAAATAATGAGACTCAGGTGAAAAACATCCATAAATTGAGAAGAATTCTCTGGCAACATAGCTTCAGGTGTGAAATATGGGACACCAGAGTTTCCCAGTGGCAGTGACATGCTATAGCACCAGGACTGTGTTTACCTCAGCCCCAGCAGTTGCTCTGCTCAGCGAAAAGTCAAGTGCAGGATGTGACCCTGAGAAAGAACTTTGCATTTTGAACTCTGCTTTTCATCAGAGTACAAAAAGAAAGAAAAAAACCTCTAAGAGAATTTAGTTTCCCGAGCTGTTCAGCACCTCCAGCACGTCCCACCACCTCCATGCTCCCTGAGGTCACCCTTTTGGCACAACAAGCTCTGCCACCTCTGTCGCAGTGATCTTGAAGACTGCTGGGAGGTGACCCTGTCCCTGCTGCTGCTGTGTTTCCTAATTCCCACCAAGCTCTCTCAAACCTCTGGAACCTTGTCTTCTTCCAGCACTCTCTGTGGGATTTGCCCTCTGCTCTAAACAAATAATCTTGCTGGATACTCCTAGAATGACATGGCCTCAAAGCCAGCTTTTTGGCTAGCTTACCAGATAAATTTGCAGCAAAAACTATCAAAAACTCCCAGACAAGTTTGCAGCTGGCTGCCAGGGGGACAGGAAAATAAAATCCAGCATATCTGCTTATATGCAAAAATTTCCCCTTGGTTACTAGACACAAACCTCTAAGAGCTGCAAGCCCTACCCATGGGCTACATACACTTCTCATCTCTCAATTAGCACAATTCTGATTCTGGCCTGGCTGAAACGGCCCAGGCTAAGCCAGCACTCATTCCTGGCTGAGTTAAGACAAGGAGCACATCATCTTGATTGCCTTTGCTGTCACCAGAAGGAAAGAAGCATCACGTGTAAATACAGTTTATTAGGAAAGAGCAAATGAAGTAACTCATGGAAGTAAAGGTTATCACACACACTGCAGTGCACAGACAGCCACCAATTGATGTAAACACAGGACAGAGACAGAGTGAAAGGGAAGGAAAAATCGAATTTCCTCTCTGGAGAAATCCAATCCACTGCCAAGCAAAGAGAACAGTAATAGACTGAACCTCCAATGGCCGAGTAAGAAAATAGTGTTATTTTCCCACAACAGCGCATCAGGACAAAAGTTACTTAAAAATACATCTGTGAAGTGACACAGGTGCTCCTTCAAAGGTACTTTTCTACACATCATCCATTCAGTGAGAGTTCTTTTGAACACATGCTAGCCCACCATTTAATTAACACATTTAATATGTGTCAAATCAGTCACCTGTGCACTGACATAAGCTGAGCTGATGGAGCCGTCAGGCTGGCACCAGGACAGGCAGCCAGCACGACACCTCACCTCACCAGATGTGCAGTGGCACACTTAATTTCTGACCTCACGAGATAGCCTGGATCTACTGGATGGAGCTACCTTGATCAGGAAATATGTAATCAGAACAGGTTTCTTTCTTATGAAAACTAGATCAGATGTTCATTTGGTATACAAGGACCAGGACAGCGCTAAAACTGATGCCAGGCAAAATACCCTTAAGATACACTATGGGGCCTCACAGAGAGGCATAGCATGAAAAAAACAAGTATAGCTACACCTCTCCCACAAAATCCAACTAAAACACAAGGTGCAAGGTCTCTCTCTTTACATTCCACGTGCCTGACTCACTCCTGTAAGGCACAAATGAGTAACACCCCATCCCTATTTCAGGCCTGGTACTGCTCAGCTGTGTCAGGATATTTTAGGAGGAGCTCTCCTCTGAGTTGCAGACAGTCTGTAGCTACCCACAGGTGGAGAGTTTGGACCACAATCATGGAGCCATGTTGGGTTCAATGCAGGGTGTTTGCTCAACCCTCATTACCTCAGTTGCAGGAGCTGTGGACTTCCCAGGCACGACGTATATGCAGCTGAGCAGGGCAGGGCAAGGGTGACCTCGGCTCCTCCAGGGACAGGAGACCCTGAGCAGAGGCTGCCTGACCAGTGTACAGGATGCAGAGATGCCTGCAACGATGCCCTGGATGCAAGATGTCTCCCAAGGAGCATCAGTGGCAGAGAAAGAAGCCCGTGTCATTCCTCCGTTCATGCCATGGCATCTGTATTTGCCGACTTTTACATTGCACAAGACAAACAACATCTTACAAAACAGACAGCTGACTGTGTAAGAAACCGTTAACACACCATGCTGCCTGCCATTCACAAAGTAATAAACCCAAAGAAATGTTAAATCACGTTTTAGGTACTGCAGTTGCCATTTATCCTACTGCCAGAGGAAAGCAGCGGTAGCATCTCTGCAGCTCCGGGCCAACACTGACTTTTGGTGACAGTTCCTGTATGTGGATAACAGCATTATGAAACAACACAAGGAGAATGCCCCTGGAAACCTAAGCAGCATTGACAAAGAGCATGAAAAATGGGTAGATAGAGAACACACTAATTTCAGTATAAAGATGACTTAATTTAAATGCAATTAAAAAGTGATTAAAAAGCTTTACCATGACATACGTTTCTATATGTGTTAATCGCCTTCTATTTAAAAAATTCGCACCCACCTTCAGTCTAGAATTTCTTACCCCCCTTAAGATACTCTCCAAACCCATATAGATATTTGTTTATTTTTTAAAAAAACTCTTTCTTGTTCCAAAAAGGTGGCTTTCTCTAAAGGAAATGCACAATTGGTCATAGCAATGTTTTGCAAACCTAACATCTCTGCTGTTCGCAACAGCTGGTGCTTTTTCTCTTAGTAGGATCTAAATCATTACTGGCATCTTTTTGACAGGAGTGTATGAGAGGAGCTGAAACAAAAATTGTGTGAGATGTATCAGAGGAGCTCATTTTCTTTGATGCTTTAGTTGAAAAGGACCTGCATCTGTATTTGTTAGCGAATTTTTAACAATATTGTAGCTACTTAAAATAAGAACAGATAAGAAATTCAATAGCTAGAAATCTGCACGTCTCTTAATTTACCAACTGGCAAAAAATATTCCAACAGCAGCTGTTTCAAAAGCTCAGTTTGCAACCTCCAGATGGATGATGATCCTCAAAGAAGCAGGAACAAAGAAATAACAGCTTAACACCTTGTTTCAGGTCTATTAAACGCTTCCCAGCTCGCTGAGACAGCAGGGCAGCCTCTCTCTCTGCAAGCCCTGATCCCACTTAAGGTGCTCCTCCAAGGAGGATTTTTTCACCATTACCATCATGCTGTTGGATGAGTGAATAAATGCACTGAGCCCTGGATTTGAGCACATTCTCAACAGAACTGTATATTGCTAACAAGAATTTGACGTGGGAGACTTGTTAGTTGCAGCCTAGCTTATCAAACAGAAAAGACAAGCATGGAAGAAAACTAAATGGAGGACCAGGAAATGTACTTGGTGCTTTTTAGGTCGGAATAAAGCTCTGCCTGCCCTGCACCCCCCCGCTCAGATCAAAGGCAGATGGCTTGTCTGAAGCACTGCACACCCAGAGGCATAGGCCCTGGAAAGCCCCTTGCTCCTTTCGCTTGTGTCAACTTCCTAACAAGCCCTCCATGTGCTTATATACACAGAGTCTAAACAAACATTGGGTGCTGTTTATTCAACTCTCATGAATACAATTGTAACCCCATACACGTGCATATATATAAACACACATGCATATTTATGGATATGTGTAGATATACATGTAGATATAACTGTAAAGGCAAAAGCCCCTAGTTCCTTTTCCTCCCCTGATCCCCCTGTGATGTCAGAAGCAATCAGTGGAAATTAGGGTGATGCCCTGAATAACCCATCCCATCTCAGAGGACCTGAATTGCTCAGGTGGCATCACCACGTCGGAGAGAGCCCAGAACACCGCAGTGCTGGCTGAAAGCACGCACCGAGGGCCAACAGAAGTGCAGGCAATTTAATCAGAAGCAATTAGTGAGCCTCTTTGTGAAAGGCTGTCACACATTTGGCCTCCAGGGCACCCTCGTTTTTAAAGATTTATGCCACACACTCTGGATAGATATTTAATGAACACTGTGAAAGGGGAACTGCAGGGGTTCAGAGCCAATGAGCTGCTATATTTTGGGTGCTTTGAACAACACATGCATTCACTGGAGAAGGAGGTGCCACTCAGACTAAGAGGTGACTTTCGCATTAATAATTCCCTGTCTCCGGGGTTCAATATTAACCCTGACACAGGTCTGGGGAAGGCAAAGACAGGCAGAGAGACAGAATGGGGATGCCCACCCAACAAGAGAGAACCACGCCAAATACTGCACAAAACCACTCTGCCTGAATAAGCACAGGCAGGACAGCCCCTGGTCAGACCTCCTCTAATTTTAAGCCCACGAGGATAAAAAAAGAAAAATGAGGCTGTGGTAATGTATAGGTGGTGAGAAAACTCCTCCTGATATAAAAGCAGACGGTGCACAGTTAGAAGTAGTACAGATATTGCTTTTTCCCTTCCGTTTCCCGTGAGCTTTTATCTTCCAAGTAACATTCCCATAGGGGAAGAAAAATATATATTCTAGGGAAAAAAGAGGAAAGACCAGTGAAAATTTCCTTTTGGTCAATTGATTTTAAAGTGAAAAAGATATGACATCCAACCCTAGGAAAAAACCTGCTTCCTGTAGCAATGAAAGCTTCTTTTTTCACTCAAAATCAAGTCTTAAGTTTTTGGTTACAGACTTTTACTCTTTATGTTACAAGCATGGTCTCTATGCTGTAGAGAACACTTTCCACCACTCTGTGCACACGGAGTGCTCTGTACAGCGGAGCCTGCTTGTGGCTGGTTTGTGGGCAGCTCTGCAGCAAAGAGCATAATTCAGTGGGCTCAGTGACAGTGCACAAAACTTGTCAAGGAAAGAGCATTCCCTTTCCAGCCCTCTCCAAGCACATCTCTGTTTCAAGCCAAGGGTAACTCAGCAGGCTAACGCCTGTAGTTGCACACAGACAGAAGTGAGCACAGTGGAATATCCCTCACATGCTGCTGTCACATACGTAATTAAAATGACCTCATAATTGCCAAAGCTTAAATATTCCTTAAACTTCTTCCTTGCTGTCTTTATAAATACCACATGTGAAAATTTTTTCTTGTTAAGTACCAGAATTCTTTGATTTGTTAAAACCTAACTAGACAGTGAAGAACAATAAAAAGGGAATTGGAGTTACAATGCCTCCAGCATCTCATATTTCCATGTAAATTGCTGTGCTAAGGATATCTGTGCAATACCAAACCAGACTACCCCAAAACATCCACTGGGATTCAAAGTTTGTCTAGACTCAACCCTGAAAAATATGTGTTTGTTCAAGAGTTTCTCACAGCCAAGATGAATATGTAGTTTCATCAGTTTCAAATACTAATATATCCTGTTAAAACAGAGGTAAGAGCTAAATATTTTTGCTGAATGGATGGGAAGTCTCCTATTGCTTTGCAATGCCTTTGGAAAAGAGAAAGATCACGTTTCTTCACATCTTCCTTCTGTGGTACCTGGCAAGTAGGTTGGGAATAGACGGATCTTCCTGAGTAGAAGTCATCCTCCCATGGGGTATGCACACATTTCTGTGGTGAAAGACCTCTTTCGAGAAAACTCCTGCCACTTACAGAAGAGTTCAAATATGGCAACGCTTGCTGATTTGTTCCAAATAAAACTAGAATGAATTGCTGAGCTAATTAATAACCCAACATTAAAAGGAAACCAAGCTCCTTGGAAAGAATCCAGATGCAATTCATGAAAGCGGATTTCACTTGTTCTGATCACAACAGTAGTAGACTTTGTACACATCACAGCTACAGCTAAAATTGTGAAGAAATATACCCATACTCACACCTTGAGAAATGAGTGACTGTTAACCTTCTCTTAGCAGTTTCTAACTATTTCTCTACGTGATTTTCTGTTTCAAATGCAAGCTCCTGTTAAGTGCTGCTTCACTGTACCTGTGATGGTACAAAGTCAAAGACAAGAGCTGTGGGTAGAGCTAATGCTGTCTAAGAGACTGCCTGGCAGAGCCTGGTGTAGACTTCGCCTTGCCTAGGTACAGTCAAGTACAAGTCAATACTCTTAAGGTCGGAGGATCTTAGGGAGGTTCTCTCTGCAGTGAACTCTGCTACTGACTTTGAAGACAAATGCATACTGCAAGCAATTTCTCCACTAACTGTATTTTTGTTTGTGCATCAATACTTAGATTGCTTATAGTACATAAATGGCAACATGAATCTTATGTGCTGTTTCCTATGCATGAGTTGCATCGTGTGTGGTGTTAGATCATCCCCTGCTCAGGGAAGTTTCAGGTACTTCAAAAAAAGCTCCTATATTTACCGCCCTTTTGTAGCAAGAGAAAAATGTATAGAGGGTGGGAGAGGGAGAAAGAATGACAAAAAGAAGATTGTGGTAATGGGAGGGGAGAGATAATTAACAGAAGGTTTGCCCCTGGCTCATTGTATCAGATTTCCTTCCCACACTCAGCTTTGAATAAATCATTCCATTGCTTGACACAACAGAAATAATTCAGTTACTGTTTCCAAATTTTCCTTTGTATCTTCTTGCAGAGCCAGCAAGGGGATAAAAAGGTCTGAACTGGAAAAGTACAAGAGCTGAGATCAATTTTCAACTCAAACACCTATTTGCTTCCTAACCGTATTCAACCACATAAAGGAACGTGGCAAACTACATGAGAATTTCTACCCATGAGAAAAATGCTGAGAGATGGGAGCAAAAAAGCCTCCGTAGCTGATCCTGTCTTTCCTGGTGTGACAGTGGGTCCTCAGCTCCCCCACTCAGGGCTCAGACACCACCACGTCCCAGGGCAGGTTCCTGTACGTGCAGGCTCACAGCAAACCTGAGCACGCTGTGGGTATGTGTTCCCCCCTAACACAGGAATGTCTTAGAGGCTTGACTATTTCCCAAGTCAGGTAACTACACATCCAACAGAACACAAAACACTCTCCCTGACTTCAGAGCAGCACCAGGCATACGGCTCAAGGGCAAAACATCCCCATGAAAGGAAGGCAGAGCCCTTTGCCAGACTATTCACACCACAAACCTACTAACTGATTTCTCAAACACTTGTGGGAACAAGGAGGAACTGATTCCTGACTACAAAATTACCTTACAAGTTGCACAATCCAATTAGGAAAACTGCCTCGGACCTTATATCCACATTTTACCAAGTTATCAGCTAAAGAACTATATCCAAAAGGCATTCTGGGTTACACGGGAAGCAAGCATAACCAAATCTGAGAGATCTGTTTTTGCTGAAACAAAGACTGTGGGCATGTAATTTGAAAAAATAAAATTAATGTTCACTTACATTTGTATATGTTTACAGAAGCAGAGAAGCCAAAACCTGCTCCCCTGTCTCGCTGGGTGATGTTTCTAATCAAAATCAGAATTTCTCCAGACGCTTATAGAAAGCTGCTGCACAAGGCTGTCTGGCACTGGACAGGAAGCAGGTCTCTTCACACATCCCTGTTCACTTGCATGACATTCCCAGACACAGGGAAGGTTTAATCACTGTTTTTTCATCTAAAAACAGGGCCAGAGCTGGAGGAACTGGAAAACTTGGAACTCAGGCTGGAACCACTGAGCACTTGGTCTGCTCCAGGTGGCTCCCGAGGGCTTTGCATGGGGAAGAACCCTCCTGCAGCACTGCCTGCCTCAATGCAGAACACCAAATTTAAGCTCAGGTTTTTCAGAATGGGGACTTCTGTTATCATCACTATTTGCTTATTTTAACAGCAATATGAGGCTATATATGGCTATGCCACAATGAAATACAGAATTTAGAAATTAGAGCTACAAAATTAATGACTAAATAACAATTCAGTTAAGCCATTTCTTCAGCCACTTCCTCACATTTATAATTTAGCCAGATGTTTCACACGGAAGGAGGAATATCTTTTCTACCAAAAATGTGAATAGACAGAAGTAAACAAAAAAACCCCTTTTCTAAATAAACCGACTTCCTTTCCAGCTCTTGCCCAAAGAAAAGGAAATGTCAGGCATTCACAAAGGCTGGGTGACATAACACCCTGACTTGCTCCAGGTGAGTGAGGTGCCAGACATCTGCATCAGAAGTCACAAATATGGGAGCAGCCTAAGCCACACAGAACCTGTCCAGCTTTGTGTATAATCTCAGCACGGTGCTGGGAGAGAGCAGAGGCACCACCCTGTCTCAGAGCAGCAAGTGGGGAAGGGTCCTGTTATTTTGGTCGCTCTGCCTCCTGCACCCGTTGTGCAGAACAAGTGCACTGGTGGTGAAATAAAAAATGACCTTTTCATGAAGAAAAATTTGCAAAGCAGCTAATCAGCTTTTGCCCTCTGTTTCACTCTGCAGCAAGAGATTCGCAGCTCCCAGAGCACCGAGATGTGCTGTCACAGTAAAGCTCACTCCCCTGCCCTCACCCTCCTGGTTGTATTTTCCAGCATTCACTGCCCAAGGGTAAATTGCCAGTAAATACAGAGGATGGATACTCCAACAGACAACCAGCCTCCAACAGTTTCACTACCAGTAACAAGTTTCCCTCACCCCAAATCCAGACATCACACACTTGCACCTTTGCCTACATAGAGTAAGTCATTACCCTGAGGTGGTTTTCCTTTTACCCTGACCAGAAGCTGTTCCTCAGATCACTTTGCATCTGACGCTGTAGGGCTATGAATAACACATCCACAACACAGCCTTGTACTCACATGCATTTGATTAAAATAAAGTCAACTAAAAGGCAGACCACCTTTGAAACGGAAACAAATGGATACAGAAGGGCTGAGGATTTGAAAAACTGAGAACTGCTGAGCTAGTTACTGTCAGGCTGCCATTTCCATTGCTGTCCTGGTATCACCAGCAATGTTTCTGCATAATCACATAAACAAAAATCAAAGCAAGAAGAAAATACTATTTTTTTAGGGGGTGTGGAATTGAGAACAACACATAAATATAATAACAACAATACCACCACCACCCAGGGACAACTTAACCACATTAATATATTCACTCATGACTGGCAGAAAGTGGTATGTAAACCCCTAAAACGAGAAGACAAACACTGGTAATCAGAAAGGGAACAAAGCAAATCATCAGCCCCTGCCTTGCCCCAGGCTGGCAGCGCAGTTCAGTGGCAAGCTGGAGATGGCTGAGCCTTGTAACTTGTGGCCTTCCTCCCTTTAAGGGAACTCAATTTATAGCCAATTTTGGAACTCCAGATATGAGAAATTGGAAACACTGATACAGATGGAGTCTCACGGTTTTAGGCAGCACAGCTTGGTTTTAATATTGACCCAGCTGACTGGCAAAGAATCATCTGCAAACAGCAAAGAAGATTAAGATCTGAAGTGTGGCCAGCAACTTCATTTCCAAATCCTTCTGCAACACAGGAAAACTCCCCATGCAGTTCACCACACAGTGGAAAGCGGGGAGCAAAAATATCCAAGCTGTGTTCAAAGAAGGAAAAATGTAGGCGTGCAGGGCTTGCACTGATTTATTACTGGCTTATCAGTAGCTAACATATAAAACCAACTATAAAAGCAACAGATGTAAAATATTTTCTATTTTAAAAATCACTGCACACCCTTCCTAGAAGGTACAAAGACTCAGAGCTGACTTTTCAATTTGAAAAAATGCCTGCACAAGCATAACAAAGAGGGAAAAGTGAGGAAGGAAAAAAACCCCAAATCCAGACCTGCTCTCCCCCACCTAATCACAAATATTGTAACAAGGGTCCTTGCATTCAAGTACAGATCTTAAATACACAAACTCCAAGCTTCATTTTTTAGGAAACTGAATTCATTGAGAGGCATGCAAAATAAATAACAATGTTTGAAATTGTTGCTAATAAGGACATCTTCATGTCTAAATATTGTAAATATTGAGATCGCATTTAAAGCTCTAAACCTAACCACTAATTTTCATACATCACACCAGATTCAACTGCCTGTTAAAAGGATCTTCCCTTTTACTCAGTAGTCAATTATTCATTAACCTCCTAGAAACATTCAAAGAAGGCACAATTTATTTCAGAGACAGATAGGAATTTGTAATTATAAAGATATCTGAATTTAATTTTTTTTTTATGACAGAAGCAAAACATGAGGCAACAAGACACCTAACTGTCCAACATCAGAATGAGCTCCAGAAAAATAATTTTGGGCGTTATTTTTGGTATTGAAAGACCCATATAATGACAGCATCTCCAAGCATTTTCAGCTAATGAAAGTGTGCCCAGCAGGAGAGTCTTACATTAAAACCAGTCCTTCAGCCTGTAAAACAAGTTAGCCTGGACCCAATGCTTCAGTTATGCTTCCACTTAGTGACTGACCACACTATTTCTGCTTCAACAAAACATGTTGAATGTTACAGGAGCCAAACAGACATTTGTACCACTGCAATCACCAAGTGTAACAGACAAGGCTTAATTAAAACAAGAGCACAGTGTATATCCAACCACCCTAAGAACACGTTTCTCTTGATTATACCTCTAACCACCAGGTATTTTACATCAAACAGGAGAAAGTGTTTCTGTTCCAGCCTCTTCCTTCCATGGTTTCACACATAAACCACTTAATGACTATGTGCTGCAGCATATGCAGTCAGTTAATATTTATCCACACTTCCACTACCTACCTTGTATCACCAAAGGAGCTTAACACAAAAACTACTGAGTCTCAAAATACACATCAGTCTCTTCCTGTTTGCTTAGGGGCTGCCAGCTCCTGGGACAGGGTAGAGACGCTTTGTACAAATCCACTGCAATGCTTTCTTTCCAGCTTAGAAAAGCAGCAAATTAAAAAAAAAAAAAAACAAACAACAAAAAAACAACCAAAACCAAACCTCTTGCTCGGAAATGAGACAGCGAATTTACCTAGGTATGAATGTGGCTTGTAACACTCCTTCACTATGAATTAGTCTGGGCTTCTCTTTCACATCTTGCCAGAATGGTTGGTGGCTGGGGAAAGAGTAGTTCATCTTCATGTCCTGACTTTTCTGACTCAAGTAGGGCAACTACAGCTGGCCCGTGGATTTTGGAAACAATTTATAATGCTTCAGAAGAAGGGGAAACTACATGTGCTTCAGTACCAGTAAGCATCAGAATGCAGCTGACTTATCTTGCAGTCACTCTCCAAAAAACCAGGTTAATTAAAAATATCCAGTCTCCTAAAAACTCATAAGATGGGCCCCACAACAGCTGAAGCAAGTTTTCTGAAGTTCAGATGGCTAGAAGTTAAGAGCAACAAGCAATATTTGAGGCACGGTTTCATTCTGAATTCAACAGAACTAAGATACCGTATTAATTAAAAACATTTCTGAAAACAGCTACCTGCAAAATTCTCTGCAGTGTGATTAACATGGTGCTATTTGCTGCTGGGACACTCGTACTATTTGATCCCCTTTTCTGTAAAATGGACTACAGTTCTTCCACTTAAGTGAACTTCTCCCTTCTTTCAATTTTTTTTTTGCAGTGAGAACAGAAACTTATTTTGGCATTAAAGAGGGGTTTTTGTTTGGTTGGTTTTGTTGTCGTCTTTTTTTAATAAAAACAAATACAAAACTACTGCATGCTTTAGGCAATGACAAGCAAGAGCAGGAGTGGGCAGCCTCCAGCAGGGGGGTTGCAGACCTTTCTGCAAATGCACATGTCTAAGAACACTTTGTGCACACTGAATCTGGCCACAGCTCACCTGGAAGAAGCCATGCACATCTGTGCTGCAATGAGCAGCATCCCTCTAGCACAGCAGATTTTGGGTATTTGCACAGGTGCCAACACACTCAGGGCTCTCATCCCTGTCCCAGGTCTTGGAGCTGCTTTGACACCAAGCTGATGATGGAGGCCATGTGGGGGACAGAGCACACAGCAAGAGTGGGAGCAGGAGATGAAACAGGGAGAGCAGGGATGGCAGCAACCAGAGGCACCTTCTCTAATTATAATGTCCAAAACAAATACCCGAGTTCGGGGCTAACCCTGCCACACCACATGTCCCTACTGTCTCAATAGCAAGCTATTAAGTTGTGCCAGAAAGATTATTGGTTGTGTAGCCCTGAGAAATGATGTTTGTCAGCAAAGCACCACAGGCCTGGCAGAGGACACACTTCTGTTCAACAAATATGATCCTCACCACATCCCTCGTCAGGTGAGCAACCCAAGCACTTAATTCCCAAACACATGTGCAAATGTAGATGAGATGGGGTGGGTAAGGTCTGATTTTTATAATGCTTTAAGATAACTAGTCTTGTCCACAAGTGTTCTAGATTTCCAGATGAAGCACTTCATAAAAGAAATCACAAAAGTCTAATATTACAGTACCAGCATTTCCCACACATACTGCTCCTTGAACCAACTGATCCCTATAATAAGTTATATACTGAAGGGTATGAAGATCCAAAGCCCAAGATCTAATGCACTTTATACAGGATCAGAAAAGAGCAAAGCCATGGCTGAAAAATTAAATTCTCGGTGACTGCGTTCCCCACGAGAAGCTCATTACAAAGTGCTGTACGAGCTCCAAATGTGAATGTCTGTTGGAGTGAATGTAACACCCTGGGACACTAAGGGGCTTAACATCTTTGGCATGGAATAAGGAGAGGCAATAGAGAAATAACTTCTTAGTACGTTTACAATGCTGGCAACACAGCAGATTTCTGTATCTTATATTAGAAAACAAAGACATACCAATCTGTGGTGTTACAGACTTAGTGCTGTGGGCCAAATCTACTCCTAATCCAAAGGCACAGATCTGAGTCTTAATAAATAATCCCCCAAAACAAGCAGCCTGACCTGCCCTCTTTCCCTCTTCCTATTTGCTTCTGTGTTAGATGCTTGATGATGTGTTTCCCCAAATCCAGTCTTGTCAGTGCATGCATTTCAAATGCTTCAGCAGCCACCATCAGATGCCTCTTTGAGAGAGGCCAGAGTCTCCTCTGGGATAGCTCTTTCAAAGAGTAAGATCTTCCTCTCTTACATATCATAAGTATACAAAGGCAAGCAACTAAAAAAGTGAGAATTTGGAGAAGAGTAATTTCTTTCTCAGGAACTAGATGGAGGATGTATTCTGCATGGGAAATCAAGGAACACAGCAGTGATGTGAAGGAATTAAGACATTTCTTTTCCTTGGAGATACTAGCCAAATACAAAATTTGCCTCTTTCATTGGTGCAGTCCTGCTTATTTCCAGAACCAGGCAGCATGCCAGGTCTCTGCACTGAGTAGAGACATGGAGTAAGCAAAAGGAAGCATCCTTGTTCAGAGATCTCAGTTCTCTCTTCCAAAGGAACTGCATCCCAAGCATCCTGGCATCCAGCCCTTTCCCACAGCCAAATACCATACAGCCCAGACATTCCTTGCTTCTGGCACAGATTTACCATCCTTTGTACCAATTTTATAGCTATGGCTAAGTTGTTTCCAGCACCTGAGATCACTTGGGTCTCTATTGCATCTGCAAGGCAGACCTTGATAGAGATGCTTTTAAATCACATCTAAAGCTTGCTGAAATCCTAAAGTGCACTGAAGTAAGCTGGTGACCTTTGACTTGGCAATTTCATTCAAACATCTCAAAAAAAAAATTAAAACAAAAAAATTAAAATCAAGGAACAGCTAAAGAATGGGAACAGCACTTAAGACTGAGACCACTTGGGTTTTTCCCCCAGAGAAATTCACCACATAAAATAAAAAAGTCCTTATCATTTCTTCTTAAACCACTGCTTCTCCTTTCCCCACTGGGCCCACACAGATAAACACTGACCTTTCTCATTCCCAAACTCCTGACAGAGGATTTGTGCCAATCTGCCTGCAAATACCACTCAAATAGTCTTCCCCGATGCAAGAACTACCACACAGCACAGGAGTCAGATAAAGTACAAAGGTAAATTTAGAAAGTGAAATACATTGAATGACATTTTTGTTGTTGCTCTCCCACACCCTGAGGTGACCCCACCATTCCCGAGATGGGGTGAGTGATGCTCCTTCTTACACAAGCAGCAGCTGATGACAGGCTTCAGCTTTAACCTGCTGACAAGTTAAGTGCACTGCACAGATACCAGAAAGATACAAGAAGACCTCACCTTATTTTCAGACATACCCTGCTGCCACTTTTTATCTCCAATACTGCACTGCAATATGTAGGACTAGTCTTCCTTTCTAGAAAATCCGTTCAGGTGTGCGGCTTTTCATCTGGAGATAGTTCAGGAGTGACAGTTAGCTAATTTTTTACTTTAAGAAAAAGTTAACAAATCAAAGGCAAGAGCTGCTGGGGTGAGTGGTAGTTTAGGGAGTGAGGGGGAGCCCTTTCAATACAAATCACTTTTCTGCACTTTCAAAGCTGGAATTGTATCAGCTCTATTTGAATCTCTAAATAAAATCTTTTAAATTCTACATTTGAAAAACAGTTCTCTTACCATAAATTAAATTAATTCTAAAAAATTAAAATGATATTAATTCAAAACACTGTTCAAGGAAACAATGGTTTGCTTCTCAAAGATTTCAAGCAAGTCAGACACTGAGCTTGCAAAAGCCATAGACCAATGCTCTGAAACAAGAGTTTGCCAAAGGTCTAACTCAGCTCTTGACTGCTAAACTTTTCCCCATATGGCCAAAACACAATTTGTTTAAATTAACATATTTCTGTGTGCTTTGAACTTGCCACTGAAAGCAAGCTATGGGAATTGGGAAGTTTCAGGATGTGGAAAGCTTATACTTCTCTTCCCTCCAGTATCCACTATGTTATCTACTATATCTAAACTCAGAAGGACGTGATGACCAGAACAAAAAGCCACAATGTTTCCTTTGTTTAATGACATGGTAACTTGAAAGAAGAAAACCATATTTTGGTAAACTTCTATTTTGCTCAAAGAGAAGATTATTTGAACAGGCTTTTGTTTCACTAATAATTAGTCTTTGACTGAAGTGCTGTTTAATTCAATTTTTCCATCCAAGCTCAGATTGGCAAAGACGACAAGGAAAAAACAACTATTAATCAGGGATCTGAGCAAGCGTGCGCTGAGCCCTACAACTACTTCTGTGAGCACGTGTACACATGCAGCAGGCACCCACCCAGTTCTCCAGGAATAGTGCCAAATGAGTGTGACAACCATATTTAATTACAAGTCAACACATTTGAATTACTACCAGCCAGTGATCACCTACTTCCTCTTGAAAAGCAGCATAAATAGTGAAATTCTGACTTTAAGGTAAAGTATCAGCCTTGCTGTCTGAAGGCAAGAATATAAAATCTGTAGCCAAATCCTTGACATTCTGCATACCAAATACCTTGTCTACTTTAAGATCCAAAACTGGGATTTTTGAGGAACAGGAACCACATCATGCACCGACTAGCAGACACTCTGCAATTTTGGGTATTACATGAAGCACTCTGCCTACTTAATTTCCTCCCTTTCCCACTAACTTCCTTTTGAATTCTGGCTGACACACAAAATATTCAAGATCTTTGCATTTTAAAACTGCTCTGCCCATTCTTTCCTTACAGACACAGGAAGGCTTTCTGGCTCAGATGCTGATGGTTGTCACCAGCCATGTTAAAACCAATCAAGTGAGGCTTTAATCTTGCTTCATTCAGCCAGCAAAGCTTTAGTCTTAGCACTAAGTTAAAAAAAAAAAATTTAAAAAGCATCAACATCACAGTCAGGGATGCAAAACCACTCACGGTTCTCTTACAAAAGCCAGCCAAGTTCAGTGCTGGACAGGCTTAGACAATATTGTCCAAGGCAGGACAGGTACAGTCACAGGGGTAGACAGATGAGAACGGATCACAATCATCTTCTGAGGAGGAGGCAGGATATCAAAAAAGTTAAAAAAGACTTTATATGGTTTTGTGCATGCAAAGGAGATTTCTCAGAGTGGAACTGTACTGAATAAACCTATCAAGCTCACATGGTTGCAGAGTGCCTCTGATCCCACAAAAGCCATCTTAAATCCAGATTTACTGAATCATAAACTCACAACCTTAATATTCTGGCCCACTGTAACTATATTTTACTGATGTGATTTTTGTTGAGACAAAGAGCTGTGCAGCTCTGGGGCAGTGAGGGGAGGCCTGACCACTGCTATAACTTCTTAAAATTTTTTAACACTAGAAAAGCTCTCCCTCAGTTTGGAGAGGGAAGTGGGGGGGGCTGTTTATTTTACTGCTTTGACATTTTATGTTTGGGGATATAAGAAGAACAACGTTCAGAAACAAATCTGTATGAAGCTTTTAATGTGCATTAAAGGAAAAAAAAAGAAACAGGCTCATATCTCAGATGCAAAAATTGACAGCACACATCTAAAACCACACAAAATCAAGCTAAAAGGTAAAATGCATTTATAGAGCAAATGAGAGTTTTGTCACAGAGATGAGACAAATCTTATTTAGTGTATTTAAATATAATTTAAATTCACTTGCATGTGGGTTCACTACAGTTTCCCTCGTTAAATATATCCCTAAGCAGATTCATTCAATTTTCCAACACAGAGTCTTATTGCCAGACATGTAAATTCAGCTCAGTTTGATGATGATGACACATTCTTCATTCTTCTCATCCTCATGTTTAAGGGGAAGTCCAAAGACTACATATCCTCATAAACAGCCTGTTCAGGCAGGAAAAGTGTGGAGTCCTGTCAATGGTCTTTGCTTGGAGGATGGAGACACCTCACTGTGACTGCTGTGCTGCCCCTGGCTCAACTCAGCTGCCATGCTTGGATGTATTTTTTCAACAGGCACCAGCCACCTCTGACCAACAGATTACCTCATCCTGCACCACTCACCAAACCTCCAGAAGACTTCATATGAACCAGGTACCCCAAGCCCTGCCCAGCACCGGTTTCAGTCTCCTGTGACCCAAGCCAGAACAGCCACCAGCCTTAGAGCTCCACACCTACTTATTTGACCTAAAAGGAGAGGCCACTTCCTTTCATCTCCAGGCTGTGCTACTTCTTTTATTCAGTTGCCTTTAGGGGACTCCTCTGCTCCAGGAATGGGAAATATTTCACATCACAGCAGTTTGTCCAGGAAGCTTCGACACACTCAAGCATTTTCCAGCCCTGTCAGCCATGAAACAAGGCTTGATCATTAGAGTCTAGTTCACAGAGTGATTAGGTCAGTCATTGCCTTAGTTACACACAGGCATGTACTGGGTTCTCAGTGAAACCTCAGTGGCCACCTAAACAGGAGGAGGGCGTGGGCTGAGATCTTGTTTACAGGAGCACTCAATGTTCTAAACATGTGGAAACTTGGCAATGGTGAGCAAAGCTTAAATGCTTTATGAGCTTTTACCTATTTAGCAAGTTACTTTTAAAGCACATGCAAATGCCTCCTCCTGCCCTTCAGCTGAAGCTGAGAGCCCTCTGAAGGTGTGGAATTGGAGTTGGAGTTGATGGGATGGTACTGCCTTGAAACAAAGCACAATGCTGGGCCAATATACCTTGCTTTGTAGGTCTGCTGACCTCTCTGATTCTAGATGAACCTCCTCTTTGATTTCTCCTTCGGACTTCCCCAGCTGTCAAGCCTGGCTTCAGAACGAAGGCCAAGGTAATGAGGAGGAGCTGCATGCCAAGTTTGTGGTGTGTTGCTGGCAGAGATCCTTGCAAACAAAGGAGGTTGGATCAAATCCCCAGAAAGGCTCCATGATTCACCATGGTATATATGGTACTTGGGGCAGCCCACATTGTCTTGTCTGCAAGCCCAGCTTCTACTCCAAGCTAGGGCTTAGAAGAAGGCAGTCATCTTCTTCCTAAATGTGCTGGTCCTCTAGTCCTATCCTTCTGTCTGGATGGCTTCTGCCAGAGCAAAGGAGCTACCTGTAAACAGACCCACTAACAAGGCCTGAACCATGCCAGGTCCTTCCTCCACCCTGAGGAAAAACCTTGAGGATTTTGGATTCCTTTTGTGTGATTGAATCTGGTCAACAGGCTCAAAAGTCATGCAGATGCAGGGAAAAGGAGAAAGTAGTGGGGCAAGGAGGAGGATACACTGTGACTGAATGGGCTACATGAGGTGATTTTTCTTAAGATAGTAAGTTTTTTAGAAGTTAAGTTACATGGAACAATAAACACCTTGGCCTAGAGACACAGAAAATTTAAGGCCAAGTTGGGAAATTCAGAGTACTCTTTCTGACTGTGGTCTGTGGTAGAACAACACAGCAAGACTTCATTCAGGATATTTCCTTTACAAGGCAAGTCCCCACCTGATGCAGCCACAGAAGACAAGTTACAGAGCTGCTTTTAAACTACAAAGGAAGAGAAAGGATACTGCTAGAGGAAATGCTCACTGCTTTTGTGGGAGCTGTCACACCTTCAAGACTGAGTGCTCTGCCCTTCTTGGCACATGGAGACCTATCAGAGCATTTAAAATGGCTTAGTTCTGATTGATACTAATTTACTCTGTCAGCAATTAAAGTAAGCGGCAAAACTTGCCTGAAAGAACCACATGCAAAAGGTGCAGTTGAAGATCTGGGCTGCTAAAATTAGCCACCAACCCATTAAAAATATCCACAGTTTAGCCTTGGTGCGGCAAGGGTGGATATTATACTCTGATGTCCACCTAGTCCTAGCAGTTACCATAAGCTGCTCATGACTCTTCCCTTACATTCTCTGCTTGTTTTCTAGTGGCAGATTTCGTTTAAGAGCCATAAAATCAGTTAATATAGGGAATATATAGAAAGCTTCAATATATCAAAAAGAAATTGGTTTTTCCTTCAGATCAAGTTGGTTTGATATTTCAGGAAAAAAATCCTCAGTTGTTATGCACAATATGAGATCATATGTACTATGGAGATGGGAGAACGTGTTGGCAGCACAGAGCATGAAATGATACGGGCAATTTGGCTGACAGCAGGAAAGATTGTTTGGATTAAATAAAAAGAAGTGTTGAATGTTTGCCCGTGCCAAGAAAGCTTGACCCCTGCTTTTGAGAAGGATATATAAATTGGTTCAACAATTTCACGAAGTTTCAATTGTGCAGTATTTAATGTCTGGAAAAAGCCCCCCAACATTTATACTTACTACTTGCTAACTGCTGAATCCCTGCAAGCACGTTTGCTCAACACTCTTAGCACTGCAAACACAACACCAGGAAGAATTTTTTTTCCTCCCCATTTCTGCAGGGGTTCTCTGCCTTCTGCAGAGTTCTTTCAATACTGTCACAGTCTATCAGTTCTGTCTGGCACAGGGCAAAAGGAAAGCGACACAAAGTATTCTCCCCATTCTTTCTAAAGGCTTAGTGGTATAGATAAGCTAGCAAACTGAATTTCACTTGGGCACCTGAGAAGAAGCTTAGAGTAAACACCCTACCCATTACACACTGGAGAAGAAGTGGTCTTTGCATTAAGTTGGGTGTGACAATGCCCAAAAGAGTATGGAGAACCTATAGCACAAGGCAAATCCAGACTGATACCTGTATTTCTGCATCAATTCTGTCAGTCCCTGTCCTTCTACTTGTACAAGTGGCTATAAGCATTTACCCTGAAGGAATAAGTGTGCTGCCTTACATAAATAAATACTCTCCAGGTAGAGACAGATCTCAAACAGTGAATCAAAATCAAGAACAAATAAAACAAAAGAAAACTCCAGTGAACTAACATGCTTTGTCAAGTTGGCAGCCAAGCAAGCTGTCTTCCCTGAACTCCCACCTTGCTGTCAGTTATCTGGATTTCACTGCAGTTACTTTTACTTCACATATTCCAACGCATCACCTCCCTGCTCACAGGTACATGATGATTACTAATAAAAAAGGCATAGGAAATTCAGTTAAATAACAGAGACTCAGTATGCAACGTGCTGGTTTTTCACAAGGCCAACTATACGACAATAAACACAGACAGAAATACATATTGCAGCAACAAGGAAAAACCCCAGAAACCCACAGCCAACCTACATGCAGTGGGAAGCTTTGTTTGGGAAGCTTTTCTGTGTTTTTGTTGGGTTTGTGAGGGGTTTTTGTAGGTTTTCTTTCTGTTTGGTTGTGTTGTGTTGGTCTTTTTTTAGAGTTTTTTCTTTCTCATTTGCAAGTAAATAGACTTGAAGATCGGAGTTTGCTGATGCCTGTCAATTATGATCCAGATCTACTTGTTCTCCCCGTACATAAAAAACTTCCACTGGGCAGAGAATCTCACCCTGAGTACAATGCAACTGCAGGTTATGTGCACCTCAGCTCTACATGAAGTAACCTGCCAATCTGCATCCAGTTACTTCAGATGGCTCTCATACTTGCCAAAGAGTGCCCAGGCTGCTGGGAGCGAGGGATTTCAGGCACATCAGATCACTGCTTACGGCTAGCACGTGAACTCTAGTGTAATAACACTGTAAATTTTAAAGTTACAATAATAAAAGCTCCTAACTGTTCCCACAGTCAACCTGCCCACATCATCTTGGGCTACAGCTTAGACTGAAGGAAGGAAAAAAAAAGAAAAAAAAGAAAGTAGTTTCATTTTCTGAATGGCAGTCCATAAGAAAAGCCCATTAATTTAAGGAAAGGCTTTGTGTTTGAGATGACAGTCTTCCCTCAGTAGCTCATCTCAGTTTTTCTGAGGGAGGAGCGGAATAACCTCAAAGAACAGGTAAAAATTAATCAAAACTACAACAGTTTGGTCAACATCCCACTGATTCTTGCTTTAAAAAAAATCTGAATGACACTACAATCAAGAACGTTATCCTCTTACAAGAGGAAGAGGACGTTAACGATTTAGATCCTGGCAGAAGGCCCACCTCTTCAGTCACAATGTCACAGCCCTACACTCAGGGAGGGCTCTAGCCCTGCTAGATGCAGCCACAAGCACTGAGGATTCAGACACTTCTCTTTCCCCCCATTCCTTTGGGCCACATGAACAGTAATGGACTCCTTTGCAGAAGAGATAAATGTGGCAGAGAACCAGAGCATTTCCAAATTATCTGGAACATGAACTAAGAGCAAGAAGCTGAAACTACATCAGATAAGGAAGTGTCTGAACTTAGCAGATGGTGAACAGAGGTAAATGAAGCTTCCTGCAATTTGAAAGATACAAGAAATTGACCAGGCTAGAGCAACCAACTACAGTATTGTCCCAGGACACAAGACAGATATGAAAATGCAGAAGGACCAGAAAGATGGTCAAAGGACACAAACAGAATGTCATCCACCAAAACCAGAGCATTCCAGAGCTGCAGCAACAGGAGATCACAATGACAGCTGCTTCGTTATTGACAGTTGGGCACATAGGACTAAATTTTTTTCCCAGAAGTAGTAGGTAGGGACAACTCCAACCATAATCATTTTGGGGAACGAAATGCACGCTTACTTTCTCAGTTTCACATGAAGTCTCCTCAATATCTCCCAGGCTACATATAACATAGAGAAAGACTTGTGGCTTCCACTGTAGGCCCGGGATGATAGTTTTACTCTTTGCAGAAAGCCATTCACACTTTATTTGTACACCTACCTACACCTCCCTGCTCTCCCTCCTCCACTGTTATTTTTCTGGTTGAGAATCAGACTCTCTTGCAGTGTGGAAATCAAGATACTGCCAAGAAGCATCACTGAATAGAAATAGCTTTATCAAAAATGAAGGAAGCCTGAAATACTATCACAACCTGAAAGTTCCAAATAGGAATTTCTTATCCCTGAATCAGCATATTTTACAGCTCTCTGTATGGCTTTCTTTTCCTGTTATTCCTTCAGATGAGCTCTGCATCATATGAGATATTTTTACCAAGTACACACAGAACAACTTATCAGGAAAAGATCTCTTTCACACTTCCCCCAGCCTTCCCAAATATATCTAATACAAATCCTGTCTAAATTTTTCAGGTTTTCATTTAAAACTGGAATTGATTACCATTCCTCAGAGAAAAGTTCCCTCTCTTTTCTAAGTTTCTGTTAAAGACTTCTTGAACATTTTTAAGAACAGATCAAGCAAATTCTAAATTTAGAGTTTCAGCTCAGATGATCTTCCAAAAATATTCACATACATTTTTCTATTCATGTCTCAGTCAAAGTTGCTTGGAAAATAATTAGCAGTATCTTCTTTGTTGTGGCTGTCTAGGAGCTACATATACATGCACAATGGCAGAAGTTTCCTGGGTCATTTCTAGTTCATTCCATTTCTGGTTCTACAAATCCCCACCCACACAATGATTATTATTAATTAATATAAGAGAGAAAGAGAGAGACAAGTGGGGTCAGGGAGAGGGGAGAACAGAGATGCACAGAAGAGCATCATCATCCTAGCAAACATGTCCCCTTAGAGCTTCAAGCCTATTAACTACTACCCTGAATGCAGATTGACTTCCACTCAAGCCCTAGCACTTCTCAGAATTAAATCACACTGCTGTAACATCTGAGCTTGTCATCAGTTAAGGCAAGACCTTCATGTTCATGAGAAAGATATTGCCTGAAGCACTACTAGTGACAAACAGAGAAAACAGACTTAACAGAATTTAAAATACCCTGCAAGACCTGGTTCTTGAACCCATCCTTTCCACAACAGCATTAAAAAAGACCAAAATAAACAGGAGGAAAACCTTGTCACTCACTCATTCTAAAGCTCTCAACACATCATTCACCTCTGCTCTGAAATGCAGAAGATGCATGGCAATGATCACACTCCAGCAAGAGAGGCAAGGACGTCACCTCCTCTAAAACAGTCAGAAAATAGACTGTTGAACAGACATGGTCAAAGAGAAAGAGTCTGAGAAGTAAAAGAGGAAGCCATCAATTTTTTAAACACTGATGGAAACAGATTCAAGCATATATGATTAACAGCTGAAAACAGAGCTGACGCAAGAAGGGGACACAGAGGAGGCTGACATCTCAGGAAAGCCTGATATACACACATATAGGACAAACAGCAAGGAGAAAAACAAATGAGAAAATCTGGGGGAGTTATAGGACAACAGGAGCAAAGATGTTTCAGACTTACAGCACCCTATTAACTGGCATTGCTGTTACCTACTGCTATTACAGACTAAATCCTATTTTATTTAAGCTACTGAAAAATGAGTACAAAGTTGAATGCCTGGGACCATCCTTATGCAGAAGGTGCTGTATGCACTCAGGCAGCTGCCAGCACTGAGATAATTGAGTGTGGTCTTTTCCCAAGACCACAACTATAATTTTAGCTCATTACCACTTGCATTGGGGTGTGCTCAGTTTACATCTTTGCACACTCTTCTTTTAATGTTCTGGTGAATAATTTAGTTCTAATGGCAAGCCCTTTCACATTCAGGCATCTTTTCCTCAAGACTGTCAATGTGGTTCCAAAGTATTGAAATGGAAGACACCCAAAAGGGGCTGTATCTGCTCCTTCCTCCTCTCCCTATATATTCCCTATTTCATAAAAAGCAGAATGCAGAACACAGGGCAGCCCAGGACCTACAGCAAGGTGCATTACCCTAAGGAAACTGTAAACATTGCACCACCCTGGTTTAAGTCACAGTGGAGCTGAAGAACAAAGGAAAAGCAAAGTGCTTTTACCTCCCTGAAAAGCATGCTCGCATAATTAATCTCCCCAAAAACCCAGCACGCATTGGAAGGTTTGCATGAAACACAGTCAGGGGTTTTCACAGGCGACTCAGCACCACAAGGAGCCAAGTGACAGATCCATCAGGATCAGCCCTGAGACAGCCAAAGGAAGCTGTGGGGTTTCCTCTCGCTGCCACTTTGCAGCAGCTTCCAGCTGTGCAGACAGGTCCTGTGATAGAGACCCAGCATCATTTCTGCTCATGGGTGCTCCCTGTGTGTCTGTCGCTGGAAGCTGGCACCTGGCTCTTCCTCTTGCCGCTGGCACCCCCTTCCCAGTAGGGAACCTTACCTTGCAGATGACAGTACACATCAGCATTTGATTTAGCAGTGAACCAGCCGATTTCTTGCACCACAGAAGCAAGTCCTCTCCTGCAATGTACAGGAGAGATTCCACCCAAATTCATATGGCCAGGACAGAGAAGGGCATTTTTCTATTTTAAAAAAATAAGGTACTATTACAGCATATGCTTGGTATAATAAACACCCTTCCTCCTACAATCTTGAAGTAAACTCGAATTTCTCCCCTAACTGCATGGAAAAGAATGGCATGAATATCCACTTTGCCATCTTTAGTATGCAAAAAAAATTTCTTCCCTGCTTTATTTGTCAGCCTGACCACAAGGAAGCTCTGCACTGTGGCTGCGAAGTCCTTCACACACAGCACCCACATTCCCTGTAACATGAAAACTATACCACATTTCCAAATAGCATCACAGGTTGTTTACAGAGACAGGCTGACTAAAGATATTTTTATCCTCATTTCCCAAGACCAATTTATAATTAGTACAGCCTTTGAACAAGATGCACTCGCAGCACGGCATCAACACACTGACTCAAAATAGGGCTTCTTGTTGTGCCAGTGGCCTCCTCAGGACAGCTCTTCTCAATGGCTTTTGGTACTGAACACTGGGCCACAATAATACAGACACAGGCTGGCTGCGGGGCACAGCATGGCCAAGGAGCTGGGCAGTGAAGGAAAACACCTTGCTCTTAGGGCTGAGGATTTCCCCAAGACCAGGTATTCCTTCTGCAAGTGGATGATGCAGCTGCAGCCACAGCTTTCTCTGGCCTCTGTACCACAGGTCAGATGTGAAAGAAGTTTTTTCCATTTCACGGATATCCTTAGACTCACTTTGCTGCGACATCAACACACAGAAGCTGCTCTGCAGAAACACTTCCATGGCACTGACAGCCCGTGTGCTTCCATACAATTCACATTACAGCATCCCTCCTGTACCCCTAAAGCCTCCCTACAGCTCTGCTACTCAGCTCAGAGGGTGCTGGCCACAGAGATCCCCTCCGAGACATCCCCAAACACAGTCTCAAACATAAGCAGCTGCCGTAATGCTTTTCACAGCATTCAGATACAGCACTCCAGCTAAACAAAGGTTCTCTTGTGCTACTGCTGCATGGCCTGAAATGGGGTGAAAAGAGCATGCCATGGAATATGACTGCCAGGAAGTTAGGGAGAGGCATGAGGGGGTAGGAAAGCAGAGGAATGCAGCCAGATGAGGGTGAACAACAGGCAATCTCCATCAAGCTGCCTCCTCCTCCTCCCTCCAGCTTGGTTAAAGCAAAATACCCACAAAGCACAGCACTTTCCTCCCCTCTCTGCATTTCTGAACAAGATTGCTGAAAAGCTGTAACAGAGCAAGGAGGGCCTCCGTGGTGGTCCTCCTAGGAGACCTCCCACTCCTCCAGGGGCAGGGAATAAGCAGGCACCACCCAAAGGGCAGCATCTCTTCCTGCCTCTGTCCAGAGGTCAAGGGAAGCAAAGATAAGGCAAAACTTTTAAGTCTAATTTGTGGGATAATAAAATTACAACCCTTTGTTTGCCCAGAACCATTGATTGTCAAGGCAGATTGTTTCACCCAGCAATTAACCTTCCCAAATAAATCTGCGCAGAAACACACGAAAAAAGAAAGCAAGGAGTAAAGTCTATAGACTGCAGTGACATCCACTCTGAATTCTTATCTTCTTAAAAAAGAAAGTCCGTGGGCTTAAATGCAACGAGAAATAATGATGACAATCTAACAATCTTCCCAGACACAATTAGCAGTCTTATTTTATTCAATTATGAGGTCATGGAGACTTCTTTCTATACTTCACTGGTTTTTGTTAGAGGCAAAAAAAAAAAAAGTATAAGGAGCAGAAAACTCATGGGTGAAACCCACACTAAGTTAACTTGGCTTCTTGGACTCCTTTGGCTTCAAATAAACAAAACCACTGCCTAGGGACAAAGTTTGACACCTGGACTCATGGCACTCTAAGACAGTTTCAATACAAGCGAGAAACCTGATCGAAACAGCCACTGCAATGAATCGAGAAACAAATATTGTCCAGGGACAACTGCTTAATTGGATCTGCCCACACGCTTACTGACAAAATGTTGTCCCATGTCCATAAATTAGGCATTTCCAGACCACTGAAGGTAATCCTTCTATGCTAGCTTTGCCCTTTCACCAGGCAAGAGCTTGCTTTACTCTCTTCTGCTGTCAGTTAACCAAAAATTAATATGATCATCTCCTACAGCACACTCTCTAATCACAAACCAGCATTGATCCCTGCAAGTAAAACCTTCCCATTTTCAAGGAAGACAAAACATTAGTTGCATATGTGCAAGAGATAGCACTTACTATCTCCCATGGATGAGGCAGTGCACACTTCCGGGCTGCAAATCAAGGTTTTTGAGACTTGAACTAGCCTTTGGTGCCCCAAACCCAACTGCTGCATTGCTTTGCCTAAACCATCATGACTATAACAACTATAACAAAGAGAAGTAATCCCATGGAAAACGCTGGCCAGTTTCCAAGACAAATAAATATCTATAAGCTGAGAACAGCTCAAATAGTAATTACAGGCAATAGCTAGTTGTGTGGTGCATGGGAAGTAGACAGGGAGAATGGATAAAGACTCTAATGTGAAGGGAAGCAAGAAGGGACACCTTATCCCTACAACGCAGATGGGCTAAAGCCAGGGCACTATAAAAAAATAGTTTGTTGTCTCAAAACAAACCTCCTGTGAATCCCTGGGTGCTGTACACAGAACTGGCTTCCTAAGAGAAGCTGTTTCTAATCCCAGCACCAAGTCATCCTCTTCAGCTCCTGGAACGAAGAGTACTTGAGCCTGTGCTAACCAGCTCAGTTTTTCAGATCACCAACACAACTATTAGGGCTTTGGTCTGATTTTTTACAACTGTCCCTTACAAAAAGCTAAATTTCAGAGAATAAAATTAGTAATCACTGTTTATAATGTAAAATCCATATGGCTTTGCAAGAAAAAAGCAGTATTTCTGATGACTTAAAGTGTCACAGCTACAGCAACTGACCAAACTAAATTGTATAACATTGCAAACCTAGAAATTTGTGTGTTCAACCACAGTTTAAATAAAATTAAGAACATCGTATTTCTATGATTGCCATGGGAATGGCAATGGCTTTGTTCTGATGGGGCACCCCTGCATTAGTGGTGGATATTCTGCTGCAGTCTGACAGAAACGAGGAAAGAAGCACTCAGCTGTAGCCAGTGCTCATTGTGTGTGCAGTTACAGCAGCACCACAGGGAACAAAGCAGCACAGGCCTGGTTTAAACGAAAAATCGCCCACCGGCGAGGATGGGCAGTACAACCACACTGCTCTATTACTCCTAGGCAACCAGTACCACGTCGTTTGGAGACTGAAGAATGTCCTAACTGAATTAAAAACAGTTCAATGAGGCAGAAAAACAAAACCTTTTGCCTCTGGAAACCTGGATTAAAAACACGGCTTCAGCCATGAAGGTAAACATCACATGCTTTTAACTGCATGGGCTGCTGCTACAAATAGGAAAAAAACCACCACCCACCAAGGAAGACTCTGTTCTGATGCAATTGGAGTTGCTGAAGAGACCTTCAGAATTCGGCACATATGAAAAAGTCAAGAGCAAACACAACAGGGAAGGGATCGATTCAAAAGGCTTATATTGGCCACTAAGTCACTCCAGGTACTAGATGGAAAAAAAATCTTAGTAGAAATCAGGACTCCACCTTTTCATCTCTCTTTCCAGTCCTTGTGTTTCAGAAATACATGATTGAGTCAGAATCCTCTTATGACTTATTTCTACCCTAAGTGTCCTTGTCCTTCCCTCTCCCCAGTACACAGATGCAGCTTCAGCAGCTCCTATTTTCATTCCTTCTGCTTCATCCACTCTCCCACAGAGGTATCCCTCCATTCATAGTTAGGAGGGCTTGCACATCTGCCTGCCCCAAAGTAATTGCCTTCAGCAGGACACTTCTTTCTTAGAAGCACAAAAACTGTAGATGAGTGTGTTGCCTCTGCTACTCTCCACACTTCTGTTATCCCACATCCCAGCCTCACTTCCCTTCTTCCCCTTTACCACAGGGATCAGAAATACACCAAACAGGCCTTAAAGGATAAAAGACGCTTTCCTTCATCCCATCTTGCCTAGCATGATGCTCAACATACGGATGGAGATTCTTCCTCATGAATTGCACGTTGGAGCATGCACAACATGCAATCCATGGCAGGTATCACTCACATTTAATGGAAATCTGAAGGGTGAACAGGGCAGAGTATGGCACACAGCATTGATTCTCCCACCTGAACAAAGTAAGGGCTCCTCATTTCAGGGAACACCATCAGCAAACCTAATGGGATCTTCATAAGCGCGTAGGAGCAGCTGAACATCCTGCTTCCCCTCACTTTCACTGTGGCAGACATTATGTACTAATTCAGCACTTTTCTACACCAACAAGACAGGACAGGAAAAACACAAAGCATACAGGCACCAAAAAACTGCAGTGCCTGCTGACAGATCCGAGTAGCATCTCACCAAGCGAGGTCTCTCCCAAGAAAGCATGGAAAGGCCCTGAACAAACTCAGTCATTGACATGGGAGAAGGAATTTGTCCTATAGGCAGCAAGACTTAAGGCGCGTTTCCCCACCCCTAGCTAGAGACAGGCATGCAACAGCCCTTTCAGTCACGCACACGCCTTCTTTCATAGCCTAGTTCAGAGAAACCTGCCATTTACCATTGCTAGTTGCTAATGGACCAGCCCTCTAAGCTAATATAGAAGAGATTTGCAGAACAGCACTGGAGATTTTATGTCTGAACCTGGCAGCAGAGAGGGATTAAAAATGCTTTCTATGAAGACATGTGAACACACGATCAAAGATGGAACAAGCCCCCTGCAGCAGATTCTTGTGGTACCACTTAGCTTTCAGGACAAGGTGGTAGACACGGGGATGTTAAGAGTGCATTAATCCTAGGCAAAAAGCCTGCAGCTTCCAAAGCGTAGATTAATTATTAAACCAGCAGCAATAAAAATATTCAGCAGCTCAGAGACATATACTTACATTATAGACAGATAAAAGCTCCAATAACCTTGAACTTCAATTTATAGATTCAATCTCCCTTCCCTCTAGATAGCAACAGTTATATTTTCTAATTCGTTCTTGCAAAGAGAAATTGATGAAAATGATGGTTTAAATTGGCTAAGAGACACAGTGTACACAGCAGTAGCACTTTCCTCATCTTTCTACCTTCTCTCCTGTCAGCCCCCATAAAAATAGAGTATGTTTGCTTCCCTGAATAATAAACCAAAAGAGGGATCATGACAATGATTAAGGGCTTTTAAGTACATCTATTTTTCCTTTAAAATAATTTGCATGGCAAATACTGGGACATAAGAGATTAGGCCTGTTGGAGTTTGAAGAGACACTCCTTAACATCCTTGCCTTTCTAAAATCAGGTTAGTCACTAGAATACCCGAAACTCAGATGTTCAGAACAGGAATGGGCACATATGCCCTCAGGACATTGTGGTTTTGGGGTTGCTGATATGTACACGCAAAGATCACGAAGTTTTTTGAGTAAAAGCAAAGCATATTCTGCATTTGAATGAAGAATAGTTGTTATCAACTGACAGGAATTAAGTTTCACCTCAGTGTATTCAACCCAACTGAACTCCAAACCACCTATTTATAGATAGGAAATGCAAAAAAGCAAAAATAACATTTTACAGTGTTTGGCTGTGAGTCATTGAATTGAGCAACTCCAGCTAGCAGTATTTAACATGGTTAAATGAAAAAGTTGGTAGGGAGGCTGGAATCTCAGCAATGTCTCAACAGATTAATTTACTGTATTGTGTCTTGAAGGGAGGAGTTTAAAGTCTCTGATGTGTGTATCACTATACACTGAGTATTAAACAGGAGAGGACAAACAATGGCCTCCTCCAGTTAATCATCCTGCTTTGACTCAGTTTCATCTGTGAGCTGCTGTTGAAAACCAATTGCTTGTTTAATGGAGCAGAAAGACGAAATCAGTTTCAATATGCATCTCTAAAGTGTCCCTCTTATGTAAAAGTGCTGCCTAAGGGAGCAACAGACACATACATTTCCTTCTGCTTGGGCCAGTTTCACTTCCAATTTGCTATCTCTACAGGTACCAAATTCTAAAATTACGTGGAGAAGGAAGCTGTAGCTGAATGCAAACCATCTCTCTTTGGTTCACGGCACTCTCAAGATACAGACAGAACTTCTCCAGGGAGGTGACAGCCATACACCCAAGTGAGATTAGTTAACACTGACTCATCAGGTGTTTCATTAAGGAGCTGTGTCAAGGAAGAAACCAAGTGCGGTGAGAAATGCTATCGCCAGCAGCACGGTGCTCTGGGGAGAAGTGGTGACTGCTAGAGTGGAGGACGTTTCAGGGACAGATCACACTGGCATGGCTGGGAAAGTCAGCCCAGGCCTATCTCCAAACAAGCAAAAGCCATTAAGTGGCACTGCCCGGAAATTAGGATCAATAGTACTGCAGACACACACACGCATAATGTGCTTTTGGTCAGGTGAGGAGCATTCAAACCAGATCAAAAGGGATTTGCTGACTGCAGGGCACCCCATAATCTTTTTCCATACCAACACTTAAAGGCAATAGCACCGTTTGGGACTTCACCTTTTTTTCCTCCTCTTTCTTAAACAAGAAAACTTTCTTAAGGTAAGAAAAAATTCAATTTTGCATTCCAACTTGGGAATTTGAAAACCGCATTAACAGAGAATCCAGGACTTTTGATTTTGCTCTTGTGTTTTTTTACTATGATTTTATGACAGAACATCCATACATGCACAATTTATGTGATCCTTTGCTAACATAATAAACCAGAAAACAAAAATTTGTGCTGCTTTAGGAAAGCATAAGATAGATCACAGTCTGGACCAGTGGTCAAAACACCACCTCCTCTACCCACCTACACACTCCCTGTGCTTTCCAGCCACATTCCATTAGTCTGTGGCTATCATACAGGGAAACATTCCTGTGTCACACGTCTGTGTACCCACTGGCCAGGCACTGCACAGCGCACGGCTTTACACACAATTTCGGGGTGCCAGCCCAGTTTTTGCAGTTGTCTTGAAAGCAGGCACTTCCAAAAGCACGGCTATCTCCCTCTGTGCCCCTCACCACAGCTCCACGAGCAGCGCCAGGGTGCTTGAGGCAATGCAAAAGGCAGCGGTCAGTTTGCCAAGGCGGTAATGTCCCAGGCTCCAGGTTCACAGCGAAGCTGCTTGGTTCCACCGCAAGGAATTTCCGAAGCTGCTTGGTGCCACCATAAGGAATTTCCATCACTCGAGACAAGCCTAAGAGATCATGCACATGCACGAAAATCTCCTCTTATGTCACATGCAACGCATTGACATTACAAAAAGAACCAAACACTCAAGCATTCCAGAATTAAAAAGCCTGTGTTATCTGCTTTGTCAATTGACTGCCTGATCTCATATCAATTTGATCATCACATGAATAACTAAGTTTGCACCGTGCTTTTTCACCACACTATCTTCCTTATCTGTGGGATAAGGTATGTAGAAAGACTAAATGCTTCCAACTCCCCAAAAAGATACAACAGAAATGAAGAAAATGTACATGCCAGCACTTGGGAATTTGTTTCAGTAAATTCCAGCAGTGTGCAGGACACCAGGAGTAACATCTGCAGATTTGGGGAGCAACTGCCTCTCCCACCAAACATCCATGCTGCATGCAAGTATCACCAAATCACACAATACGGTGGGTTGGAAGGGACCCACAAGGATGGAGCCCAAGTCAGCCCCGTACAGGACATCCCCCAGAGTCACACCATGTGCCTGTTTCAGGCCATTCTGGATTACGGCGTCTTATGAAAGCCTCTCTGGTCACTAAGAACTTGATGAAGAGAAAGAGATAAGAAGGAGCTGCATGGGAGACTATGCCAACAATAGATTATACATGCTGTCTGCGTGGGATGGGGAGTTTCTATCCCATGAGAAATTTAAATATTTTGACATCTGCTTTCACCTAATCTGCCCTTGTTGCTTAAGGATTCCCATGATACAACAGACTAGTTTAGCAAGGAAAGAATCTGCAATGAAAATGTGATCCAGGAATCCAGATATGAGGAATAAAACACATATAGCATTTGAAAGTAACACATTATCTCCAGAGACCACAGATATTAAATGTGGCCCAGAATAAAACATCCATGGTTTCTCCAGCACAGGGAAATGCCAGAGAAGCCAAATATTTTCTGTAGAAAGTTTCTATCACAATACAGTATAGTTTGCAAAGAAGAAATGTGTGCGTTATGTGTATATACATATATACACATGTGCATATATATCTATTTTTATTTCCATATATTGATTTTTAGGGAATCTTCTCCTCCTCTAAGACACATCCCCCCATATGCCATACTTTCCTTCATGGTGCTTCATCATTTGCCTTTGACCCATTTGCTGCCATTCACTCACTAATCTATCTTTGCTAGGTCTGCTGCTAGTAATCCAGAATTCCATATGAAAAAAGACCACACCTTGCCACTATAAACAGTTGAGTGAGAGTCTCTTCCTCTCCCTGCTTTCCATGGAAGGGTGGCCAGCTCAGCTGAAATCCATACATGCATCATTCCTCAACCATCATTTCTTTAACTTCCTTTAGAGGGGTCCAAAGACTGTAGCCATGTCAGACAAGGTTGTGTGACGCCATTAGAAAATTTTACACTTCAATAATTCAATTTTCCTCACAGAATGATGCTCTGATTTTTTCCCTTTTGATTGTGCTCCACCTGAAATGTACCCTGCAGTACACAAGAAACTCATCTAAGTATAGTTCATCCTGAATGCACAGAGATATTGCGGTACAAGAAGGAAAGAGCACGTTACTGGTTATGGTTCCCTTATCTGCACCAATTCCACTGTGGTTGCAAACACACAATAATCCTAGGGTGGATCTGTCAAAAAACAGAGCAGAGGAACTGACAGTGGTGGGAGTAATATTTCAAGAAGTACTTTTGATTTATTTTGTTTAAGCCACATCACCTTGTGCAGTTGATTTTGAGTGCAGTTACAAAACCAGCCGAATTGGCAAAATTCAGGAGGTGGCAACGTGTGGCAGAAAATTCTGACACTGGCAGTGTTTTCTGAGAGCTGTAATGTATTGCCACACCTTTACTCGGTTTTCAGATTTAGCTTCAGGAGATAACTCTGGTCAGAATGCAGTTTGTCACCCCCTCATGAAATTCTCACCTCCCCTGACATTTACCTCCAGCATCTGCATCTGTTTGCTCCCTAAATGGATATTTCAACAAAAGAGTAGAAAGTCTGCTCAGCAAAGTGAGTTTTTGTTAATTTGTTGGCTGGATTATGTGTCTGAATAAAGCCAGTAGAGGGGAAGCAGATACAGAGAGGGATGCAGGTGAGCAGGGCTGCTCCTCCCTTCGTCAGAAGCTGCTGGGATTCCCCAGGGTTCATGTTGAGAGTTAAGGAGCAGTTACAGGAATGCAAACACAGTTCTCCTACGTGGTGACCACGTTTACAGGAACACTATATCCAATAATTACTGAACATCAGTATCTCGGTAGGATCACAGTTGCAGCACAGTTCCCATGTAGTAAGACTTTTCCTTAAAGACCTTCAGGGGAACACCAGTACTCTTGAGGGATGGGCAAATGGCCATATAGGCAGCAGCTCTGCTGGCCCCTGGCCCCACACCACCCTGACAGCACCTCTCTCAACAAGTATCTGCACTGGGGCAGGATTAGATGGTTTCAGAGGTACCCTTGCTGTGGCCAACTCTCCAGGTATAGACAACATGGAATGGCTTTGCCAACCACATCCTATTCCTGTCCCGATTCACCGGTTTGTGGAACAAACAGGAAATGAAAGTTTCAACAATTTGTATGTTTAGGTTCCTCAAATGTGCAATAATTTTACATTTACAGTTAAGTGAAATTAAACCTAATGAATTTTATACTGAATGCCTGTCTTGAAATTGTCTCAAGGTTTACATTTCAAAAGTATCATTTCATACCAATTACACATTGTACAAGTGTAACTGCCATGCAGTACAAAAAAAATCCACTTAAAGATTGTTTGCTTTGGCATTTAGGCTTCTTGCAGTAGTAGCTCTGATTTAAGTCACTAAAATTCTATTTGAAATTAGAATTGTGCATAACATTTTGCAGACCAGGATTCCAACTCAGAATCATCAGGAAAAACCTGTTTTTACGTTAATCTTAGTGAACACTCCTAATATATTGTAGAAATGTCGCAGTGTACCTTTCTCATAGATGTCTTCTCCAAAGAATAAGCACTATTTCATTCCAGTGTTGAGAAAGAGAAACTCACTCTTTTCAGTACTGCCATTTATAACAAAACAAATGCATGAAGCCTAAACACAAATCCAGAAACTGTCTTTTGTATTCCCTACTTTACACAGTACATTTTAAAATAGAAATAGACATGCTATAGTCATTCTCAGGCAGCATTCTAGGCTTCATCACCTAATTAGCAATCAAAAATTAATTCAGAAAGCAGAAATAATAAATTAAAAACAAACAAAAGAAAACACCAAAAAAACCCCCATGTACTGTGACAATCCCAAAGACTTTGAAAATGTTCTGAGTAAAAGACCAAGGTTATAGGAACTCATCAGACTGTTCAGCGCAGAGAACATCTCTCAGCATCTTTATCCTAGACACAAACATCATCATCTCTGCCCCTCACTTCAAGACCTAATCTTTTCTCATCCCAAAGCCAAAAAATAAAATTTAGTCTCATTGAAGGGTAAAATTTACTAAGTAAAACTGATGGGACAGCAACAAAATAACCTTTTCAAAGCAACTCTTTCCAGTACTGAAATATCAGATTGATGGTCTGCATTTCTCCTTTTCAAGGTTAGCACTGCCAAGTTCATGATCGAGATGTTTTGGTCTGAATCACAGATTTTTTGTTGTCATCAGCAGACTGAAGGGTTTTATTTATTCACCAATTAGGATGCTACTAAGAAAAGCCAGCCAGAAAAGTGGAAATCTTGTAACCAGGACCTGATCATATTTGGTTCTCCAACTGAGCTTCAGAAGTTTTCAATAAATCTAAAGCCAGGCTTCTCACTCTGAAAGCTTAAATAAATAAAGTTAAAGCCATACAGATCTCTGTAAATTATTTTTAAGAATTGCTTTTCTCTGCTGCCAGTTTATCTGCTCTTCTCAAAGTTATTCAGTGCCTAGAAAAGGGGGAAGGACTTCCATCTGCTACTACTTCAAAGACAGCTATCCTGAAAGGAAGCATCAACCTGTCCAAGACATATGTTTCTCAGTGTATTAGACCTGCTGCCTCTGCCAAGATGCGATTAAACACTGCCTAATCTTTAAAAAGCCTGCAAGAAGTAAGTTTGAAGTCTCACATCCAAGAAAGACCCACACTGAATAAAGTCAAGCTTCATCATGACTTGCAACGGCCTAATCTGTTTACACCAAGGGAATTTCCTGACCATAGGTTGCTGCAGTAAGCTTGCAAGAATTGATTCATTTGCACTACAAGCAAGCCACAAGGGCTCTTAAACTGCTTTTACAGCAGGGTATTATTGCAAAGCAAATTTGCATCATGGCCCTTGCAGTCCCCCTCTCTCCTTGACTCCTCAGGCACCTGCTCCTTCCCTCCACCTTTGTCTGCCTATGCTTATTCAGCCCTGCAGCGAGCTTTTGTGAGGGGAAAGACCAGTGGGGAACTGAATTAAAGCCAAACAAAACAACAAAATCAACAGTTTTCTGCTTGTTTACACTGCTGAATCAGTTCACTGTAGGGCCAGCAGTAGGTGGGAGCACCAGCCAGGGCAGGATGGGCATACCCAGAATAGGCAGAGCCAGGTCAGCTTAGGCTGTCTCTGAGCTGCTGTCAGATTCTCCTGCAGGGCAAAAGCTCCAGCCAGTTCCTCCTGCACTGTCATTTTGGGATTTTAACTACTCCCAGAATGAGGGCAGAAAGGATCAGACACACAAATAACTTGTCCTGCCCAGACAGACAGGTGAGTTATTTCTCCCAGAAGCCCACTCCTGTGAGGTATTCCACCTGCACAGCACTGCCATGGGCAGAGCCACACTGCAGCTGTTGACTGGCAGCCGAGTGGGACTGGGCAAGCAGGACATGCTTCTGTGGCCTGAAGGAGGGACAGAGATTATGGGTAAATAAATGTATCCTGGTCAGAAGTCAAACCCAAAGCTGTCCTGGCAGGAAAAAGCACTGGTGTGTCCAATGCCAGTCCCACCAGGCACGAAAATCCTCCCAGGCAGGATCCCAGCAAAGGACAGCACCGAGGCAGCAGTGCTACTCACAGACACACATGCTAACACGACATGCTGCCAGCTTTGTCTGGCCATCTTTTTGTTTCCAAAACAGCTAGGACAGAAAATCTTTAATTGCTGCTATTATTCTTCATTGGAGAGGAGCAGATTTCTTATTTTAGAAAGATATCTGTCACATTGTCTTTTATCACAGCATGAGAAAAGAGTCAGCTGTGGTACATACTGTATAATCTGGATTTTTAATTTTCCTTTTTTGGGTCATGCATTGGCTATTCTTTTCCTCTGCTTTGGCACATGTTACTAACCCTAGACTCACATGAAACACTTATTCTCAGGGAAAGACCACCATTAAAGAAAAGGTCAGGAAGGGAGGAAAGGCACCTGCATGAATGCTTTTTTACTGAAATACAGATTTCAGTCAAAAAAGGATGAAGTCCATCTCCTGAAAAAGTCTAATCCATCAGGTTAAATGTTTGCAAGATGCAGATTGGATTTTGCATATTTTCTTACAGACTTAGTGCAGACATTAAAGAAAAAAAAACAGAATGGGACAACATTTTAGGCTGATTCACAATTCTAAACTCACACGTGACACATGAAAAGACTCACATGAGTACAGTCAAGGTTGACATAATCAAAGCTTCTCCTGCCCAAATTCCAAAGCATTGGAGTGCACTAATTGGGTTTCTCTGTCGTACAGATACAAGAGAAACAATTTTTTTTCAACAGATGACAAACACTGACAGTTTTATTTATTTATTTTACTTTCAAAGCAGAGTCATTTTTAATGGATCTATAATTCAAAAGCTCTTTAATTAATTTTCCTAATGCTTCCTAGAAAGACAGGTTTGGCTTTCTGCATTGAAAAACAAGTCAGTCAAGTTCTAGGCAAAAAAAACCCAATCAAACATTTCAAAGTCAAAGCTATAAACGAAACAAAAATAGGATGCTATTAGGAACACTGGTTGCAATTTCACCACATAAGCTACTTCCAGCATTACACAATCTCTAAGTTGCTCTTATTTTTCCTTCCTGCCTCCAATTCATTTTTGTTTGCTATAATAATAATAATTTTAAAAATCCCACAGAAATTCTTCCCTTATATTGTTTTTTGCCTCACCACATTATTGATTTTGCTTCCTGTGCTTTTTTTGTCATTTTTATTTCTTCTGACTCGTTAATTGAGTGCTCCATATCCAGGAGACAGCTACAGTGCCTACAAGTACAGGACTGAAATCTGAGTGGAAGCAACAGTGGAACCGGAAAAAGTCCCTGAAGAGCTGACAGGCTGACACTCTGTTCCTTCTGGACAGCAGTTTCACATCAAGCAGAAAACTCTAGGGATCCATTTATTTATTTATTTTGGACAACAACCCTGGTGCTTAAATAGCCATTGAACTCAGCACTTAATAGAGAAAATGCCTTCCTCATTTCTCTAGGGAATTAATCTCAAGTGTCTGGATAACAGTAACATAAAGTTACCTACCTATGTCTTAGCACCAGGGCACACCGCTTCTCCAGTCTGCATTTTTAACAAAATCACAATCACAGTGCACAGTGCTCCAGCAGAGCTTGCCCTCCCTCCACTGCACCACGGCACTTCTCAGGTCCTCGTCCAGCCGAGGCATGCACAAACACTGCGCTCCCCTGCTTCTTCTGCCAGAGATTATTCCCCTCAGGGAATAAACAACAGCAGAATGAAATGTATGTCCTTAACCTACTACACTGATTATGTGAGCTAAGCCACTGACGGAGACGTATTTGCGCTTAAATGCCTGACTGCAAGGGAGAGGGCCGAAGCATTGCTGTACAAGAGGGTGGTCTCTGCCATGGGAACAGAGCAGAAAGCTGGAAGGAGAAGCCTCAAGAATTGTTAGCCTGCCAAGAATTCCTCCAAGCACAAGCCAGTTAGAAATGCTAGGACATTCAGGAGATGAGGACATCACCCAGAGAGGTGCAAGAACATGGATACAGAATTTCTGATGCAAGTACTGGACCATGCTTTCTTCCACAGTTCAGGACAGGCACTTCACCAAGGGACAGCTATATTTTCAAGGCACTGAACCTTCTTCAAACACCCTTTTTCTCTAGAATACTATTGGGGTCTTTTTACCAGGCTTAAATTCAAGCATTGTTGAAAGAAAACTTGAAAGATTCCTTACTGGATGTATAGGTGACATCCATATATAAGACATCCAGCTTATATATCCAAAACTGGAGTAGTACTCGCAAAGATTCGCACGTCATTCATTAGACTTCAGTACACTGATTTCTTCTCTCACAATTCATACCACAACCAGAATTCAAAGAATGTGAACAAACAAGTTTCCAAGATATTAGCAAGCACTTAGGTCTCAACTTATCTCTAAAAACTACGCAAGTGTCTGTACAAGTCATTTAAGAAGGGACCAGATGTTCTCAAAAGACAAAAACATAGCTCATACTTTTAGGTCCATCAGTAACTGCAGCATATAACTTATGAGCAAATTCATTCACAATGCAACATCAAGGAGGTTTGTTTTAAAAAAAAAGGAAAATGAGTGATATGAGCACTAGTATAGTGTGTATGATTAAATCCTGTACACTGTCAACAAATAAAATGAAGAATTAAAACAAAAGTGAACTTTTTACTGCATCTGACTAAATAATACACACTTGCAGAATTACTGCAATGAGCACTGCCTGCAAATTTCATGCTTTGAGTGAAATTTAATTAACTTGAACTAGTAAAAATCCCACAGGGTTATATTATTTGTAAGTGAGAAAATAGAAGTCATGTCTGCGTGACTGGGGATGGGAATTTGGCTAGCCTTGTTTAATTATGGCTCCTCTTGAAATGCACATAAATATTTACGTGAATTTGTGCACTGACATTCGTTGCTGGACTTGAACATTCAAAGTCACTACAGATTAAATGCACCTTCTACATACACACGGCTTTTCCTCTATGCACATCCTGCTGCTATAACTTGGCTTGTTTTCCTGACAAGCTAACCTGTAGGGATAGGCAGGAAAAGGAAGTAAAGCACTATTCATTCCTAGGTGATTTATGAACCTATGCATCCTTCCTTCTGCAGCAGAAAGTTGGCTCACGCACACACAAAAAAATATGTGTATGTCTGTGCCCTCACTGGAAGAAGCATCTGGGGGAAAAACAAATCCAACCCTGACTGCTGTCTGTCTTAAGTGCAACTCCTGAGAATGCTACTGCTCGTCTCATTTTTAACACTAGCCCATCCTGTTTTCAAGCGCTGCCAAGTGCCGGGACACAGATGAGGAACAGGGCAGCTAAAAGTCAGTACGCCAACAGTCTCAGCATAATAGGCTTTATATGTACAACTTCTCTCTGATAATCTCTGTAAAAAATTTAGCTTCCTACTAGGAAAAATTCAAAATATTTAAAAAATCGAAGTCACTTGGACACGGCCTGCACGGCTGCATGCACAGGTGTTACGGGAAGCTTTTGCTACCAGCCACCCTACACAACACAGAACACTAGCTTGGATCCATGTAGCAAGAAAAAGCCATTTAGCAGCTGTCTTACAGCAAGAGGGAATAAACACCAACAAACCAGCAGAGGGAACACACTTTATTCTTACAGTGAGGTTATAACACCACTTTGGCTGAGCCAAAGAGTTGCAAGTGAAAGGCAAGTTTTTGGATTTAACTATCCATTTTAAACACTCCCTTATAGTCTAAAGTCATTGGTTGTACGAGCAGCTGAGACAATGCAAAGGAATTTGGAAGAGGAAGAGAAAAACCCCTCTCATTTCCTTTCAGTGGCAGCAAGCTTTTAGCTGTGCAACAGACTTATGAGTCTATTTGACATTGCTCAGATTAAAAAAACACCAATAAAAAAATCCCTAAAAGTGTAATTACAGTTCTGAACAATTACAAGTAAGAAGGTAAGACAGAAGGTACGATTTTGCAGACTGAGTATACCCAGACTATTGGAGCCAGTCTGGAACAATTAAAGGACAGACACTTTAAATGGTAAAAATGCAAGCTGTGTTCTGAGCTGGGGAAATTGCAAGTGTACTCTAATCTCATCTGATTGTCATCATCACAAGTGTAACAACTTCCGTGTTCCATCTTAATTGCATTCACAATTGACCAGTCATACAAAAAGTACCTCAAAATTAATTCCTTAGGCTTTTTGTAACATTGACAACGCACAAGATTTTCAGCAACTGAAATAGAAAAATGGATTTAAATTATATTCTGCTGCAATATCTCCATCAAACAAACATCTTTTAACCTTCCCAAGGAGCTTTCCAAAGAGCCTACTTTTATTCTCCTTTGACATGCTTGAAGACTTGGTACAAATTAATTTCAAATGGGCTGCCTTCAATGGTACAATTTTTCCAGGATTCAGGACAATATGTTAGCAATTCTTCAAGGGCACCTCTGCTCCAGGAGACAGTGTGTAGGGGTTAAAATGAGGATGAGAGTCCATGCCCTAATGGCAGACACTGTGCTCCTCAAAGGGCCTATACGCACTCTGACCATCAGAAAAGGGAAGGAAATACAGTGGAAGTACTGAGGAAGAAGAGGCAAACATTATATGAGTTGTGATTTGTCTATAGTGAGGGAAGCAACGTAGAACAAGGAAGATTTATACTTATAAGGAGACTACTGTAATTCCAATAACCTTTTCCACTCTTGCATCAATTGAGCCCCCAGGCACTTGATAAAAGGCATGCACAGCACTTTTTTTGAGCAGCTGGAGAGCTCCTACTGCACATTATTTTTTTTAACAGTTCTCCCACAAAGCTATCCAAAATTGTAGCAGTTCTGTTTCCAGAAAATCACATCCCAGCTCAATGATAGAGCAGCCTGTGGCTGCTCTATAAACAGTGGTTCTGTATCATTTAAGAATTAATGGTCACTTTAAGGTGAGCCAGTTAAGATTTTTCGTTTAGTGGATCCCTCTGTGATCACTCCTACCAGATCTGCATCGTGGAGTGACTCAGACAAAGGAAGGCTGGTTACATAAACAGAAGGTAGGTGGCTTAACAACCTTGATCTTATCACAGACCTGTCAGTGGAGAGAACTGCACGTTACTGCAGAGCTAACTCACATGTCAATGCACTGGAAAGGAATCAGATGTTTTCCACATCCTCCGACTTGGGAATGCTTTGCAGGGTTATTTATTGAGCCAGTTCAGATTACACAGAATAGCTTCAGAGCCCGCAGTTTCCAGTGCTTCACCTGCCCTGCCTTGCCAAGGCCATGCTTAAAACTGAAGAGTCAGGAGAGGAAAATTGAGAATGAAATCAGTTATAAACTTGGAATGCTCCAGGATTTCAGAGCCTATACACTTGTGAAAAAATAAAGGAGGAAAAAAAAAAGAAAAAAAAGATAAATCTCACCATTTCTATGAACACCTGACTGGAAGCAGAATTATTTTACAAATCGGACATCACTATAGCCCAACACTCAGAGGTGCTCCATTTTGGCACTTGCTCATTCTTCAGTCAACAGCAAACTTTCTAGCATGCTGCTCTAGCTTTCCAGGATACATGTTAAAAAAAAAAAAATCTTTAGAAGCCGCATTCAGCCTCTCAGATCACTGCCTGTGTAATTTACAGGAGTAACAGGTTAGAATGACCTAGCTATAAATGAGAAAGATACATCACAGCTGGACATCCTAATTGGTCTGAAGACCTTTGCCAAACTTCCACAGGCTTTTGAAACACAACCTTATGATTTTCAACAGCTTTTCTACCTTTTTATCTCCCAACAGTGAAAGAGAAGCAACATGCCCACCCATTCTGCTACTGTGCATCGAAAGGACACCCCTGCTTCCTTGCTCCAACCTCACATGTCATCTTCTTTCCAGCACAGCTATTTCCAGAGCTTATTTACCAGTTCATTCAAGTCTAGACTTTCTAATTTTGTAGCATAATCTGTAGCTCAGTCACCCATGAAACTGCTGAACAGCCTGCAGTTGTGTGCAAATCCACACTATGGCTTGTGCTGCCTGAGCTCAGGTACGGTCATCAGCAACAGCATATAGCACTTTAATGGGAAGCTCTTTAAATCTGCCAGGAGCATTTGCCAGAAAAATCTCTCTTCCCTTTCTCTCCTACCCCTTAAATAGTTTAATTAATACCAAAGACCTTGCTTTGGCTCCAGAAAGTGACAGGGAAACAGATACAGCACAGGACATGAACAGCTGGAAGGGAAGGCTTGCTTCCCTTCATTCATTTACTGGCCCTGCCCAATGTGAGCCCACACTCCCACTCTATCCCCCAGGCTCAGGCACCACAAGAGACACTGCACCCAGTAGATCTCTCAGAGGAAGCGGGGCAAAATCAGAGGGCACATCCCACTGACAACAGCACACTTGTTTGTCTCTGGAGGGAAGGCGGATGGCTTGGCTGGCAGAGGGCTCAGGCAGACGCTGGCACCAGCCTGACCTGGGCAGCAGCGTGTGAAAGGAGAGGGGAGTGAAGGAGGAACTCCTGCCCTCAGCCACGAGAACTCTAGTGTCAGCTGATGGCAGTGAGTTTTAAGGAAGGAGCTGTGCTGAGTCAGCCGCAGCATCTGCCCTTCTCCACAACCACCCAGGAAAAGGCTGCACTGTGGTCAGGGCCAAGGCAATGACCCAGCGAAATGAAAGTGACCTGGATGCAACACCCTCCCCACCCTCAAAGTAATCAGATTTGCTTTCTCCCATGACTTCCACATTTGCTGAATGTACTTGGTCCCACGTGAGTTGCAACCAGCAAGCAGAGCTATCTGCAGTAAGACTGGCACGCCTCACCTGCTGCAAATTCACATACACCAGAAGAGACATTACTCAGGCACCCGTGACCCTGCTCAGGGCTCCCACACCTCTTCCTCTTCCTCTCCCTCTCAGCCAGTCTAAGGGAGAATTCCTCTCAGGGCCATCTTAGGGCTTTCCACCCCTCAAACTCAAACCTCCTGTCCTTCGGCTGGGCAGCAGGCTGTGGCACTGTGCATCCATCCATGCTGAGCTAGCAGGTGCAGAATGCCCATCCTTCTTCTCTGGATGTGCACACAACAACAAATCCAAACAAAAGGCATTCTGAGAAAAAAACAGCTTTTCCCCTGCCTTCTCTCAAGCCGTCTTCCTCCAGCCCCCAGTCTACACTGTCTTCTACATTTAGCTGCTGAGCAGGCCATACATTCCCTTCCAACCATCGTGGCCAGAGTGCTCCTTAGCATCCCTTCACTATTTCTCTCTCCAGAAGATTTCACCACTGGTCCCAGCACCCCCCTCCAACAAGAGGTGGCCCATTACTGCAGAAATCTGCTCAGCAAAGATAGCAGGGGATCCACCCAGCATACCACAATGGGCAGCTCCAGCTCTGTGCATCACACTACTGCTGAGTGTAGAATATTGGGAGCCACTCTACCCTCCTGGGAAGAGCTTCCTGAGGATTCTTGTTGGTCCCTCACCATACAGGACATGTGCTAACTGCTCAGAAGCACAGGAACTCACTTTGAAGTTTGGTAGGAAAACCTGTTTCCAGGCAGGAAAACACTTCTGGAAGACAGTAGAGGCTCCTCCTGTTCCACATCAGCATGAAAGAAAAGCCTTTTAAAGCTGCATGTGTTTGCTCAGTGGGACAGGATTTGCTGCCTTTCATTCTCCTAGGTGATGCAAGGACCCACAGCAGCCAGGAGGGGAAAGCCCTGGGCTCATTTCTCCTCTGCTTCCCTCCCTCACAGCAAGCACCATGACCTGCATAAAGCCTGTCTCTTCCTGCAGCTTCACTAAAAATTTCACCTGAAACACCTCTTCCAACAAAACTATGGCAGCTGCAGGAAAAATTTTCAGTTTAACAAATCAACATCCCAAGGTGGTTCTTTCAGATAAGCCCTGAGCAGCTCCAGGCAAGAGGCTGTACTTGGAGGCCACAAGAAGCGAGCTCACCACAGCACTAAGGAAAGCCCGCAGAGGAGCACAGGCAGCTCCGTGCTGTCCCCCCACAGAACGCAGGGCTCATCCCTGGAGCACTCTGCACCTCAGGGCAGACAGCTTGGAAAACAGCACTAGGCTACAAAGAAGAGTGTGGTTTGAATGGTGAAGGCAACTCAATTTTGGCAGCTCTGTATTTTAAAGACAGCACTTGTGCTCTTCCCACTCCCAAAGCATCCTGAAATGTTATTAACAATTAACTCAGGCAGGCCATAAATCCAAGCACAACTAGCAAGCTCAACATGGTGTAAAAGGATCCCAGAGGCAGACTAATTACCTTTGCAGGCTATGCAAGCCTATGCAGTTTTCTTCTGCACAGTAGCTTTGGAAACTTTGGCTAATGGCTGCAACTAACAGGTCAAACTTTCCACTTTCCATTGTTCTGTTCAGGGCAGCCAGCTGGGAATTCAGGGGCAACAAACCTCCAGGGGAAGAAATCAAGGCTGTTTAGGGAAAGGGAAGAGGGGCTATGAATCATAAGAATACTCCTCACACTTTTCTGAATCCATCAGAAAAGGTAGTAAATAAAGACTGAGAGGAAGCCTAAAAGATTATGAGGACTAAAATCAAAACCACCACCAAACAGAAAACCCTACTACTCCCATTCTCTTGACACTTTAGGGTTCGCTTCTCTGTAAGTACTCTATACCAAGGTGACAACTTTTGTTTAAATTAAAGAATTTAATACAGTAAAAACCCACTCTCCTCATCTCTTGAGACAGAAGGTCAGAAGATTTATCAGAGGAGCAGGTGCTGCATCTTTCACATTTTCTCACCTCCACAGAATTGTGCTGATGTTCAGCCTGCAGCTAATTTTACACGGATCTCTCCTAACACCTACTAGCTCTGTTTAGGCATTGTCTATCCAGACAGCAGTGGTTATAGCAAACACCTGAATTTTAGTGGGGGTGGGGATAAAATCTCAGATTCAAATAATTCTCTAGATCAAGCCATGCACGAAGCAACCAGAATATGCCATTTTCTCAATGAAAGCCTGGGCTGACAAGCTATTGTCTGGTCTAAAGCAACACATACACTCTTTCACGCCAATCATAAAAAGGCCCATAATGAAACTTCTACTTAGTTGGCATTTGCCCATGAAAATCATCAGTTGCAATCTCTTAAAAGTTAAAAACCCCCAATCAACTAAAAAAACCTAACATGCTGCACTGGGCTGTGAAAAATCCTGACAAGCCTATTATCCAGCTGAACATCACACTGGTAATGGCTGAAGCCCCCTTCCATGGGAACCACACAGGTTAAATGACTTCCCAATAAAAGTGTCATGTCTTCAGTGGTAGTCTCATATTTTGGGGAAAAATTCTCACTAGAGATTACATGAGCAAAGGCAAGAGAATTAAAAAATTATGTATCTTGGGTGCCATATCAGGTATAACAATGAAGTGCAATACAGAACAAACTCTTGTCTGTTGCAGCCAGGCCCCTTCCCCTTGGCACAGACCAAAAATAAAACAAAAACTGTGGAACTTAATACTACAAAATACTCTGTGCAAAGTAAGGATACTGTGCCAAATCTTGATGGGTTAGATTAGTTATTGTTTACTCACAATAGTGAGTAAATAAAATTTTATGAAGATCTGTAAAGCAACTTCCAGGATATAATTAGATAATCCTTTTCCAGAGCCATAATAAAGAGGAGGAAATTTCGTGTTTTCTTTGGTTGGTGTGGTGCTACCTGTTAATTACAAACAGCCAAGGAAGCAGAAGATGATCTCTGGAACATATCCAAGGGACACAGATTAGGCATCGTGGAGGTACTCTCCAAAGGCAAGGCCTCCAGAGGGGGTTTTCAAGTGTTCTGGCTACAAGTCTACTAGTCATCCCAGATGGGAGTATGTAGGTATTTCTTACATGCTTTCCCTCAAGTTTGTCTCAGAGATTTTTTCCCCTCTCATGAAACAGACAACGACAACAACAACAACCCAAACGAAAACCCAAAAATAACCAACCAAAAAATACAAAGAGTTGATAAAAGGACTTCAGGGTCTTCTAACATATTTTTGCTGTAACTTTACAATCCTGAGGCAGGGACACAGGATATTTCTGCAAGTAATAGAGGAAGTTCTGAAAAAGTGCCGGAGTACAAACTGCTAGAGGCAGCCAAAGTGGCAAGTCTCCCACTGAGCTCAATATTGCAGGGTGAAATCTACTCCCATTACACATTATGGCTATGACACAGGTAACTTCTAGGTTTAAAAAACAACACAAACCACCTTATAACTTTTAAAATGAGCTCTGAGACAGCTTCACAGGCTGCTTTGTAGCAACATAAAGAGATACCTGCAAAATCCTCCTTACCAAAATTTGGGCTAAAGCTTTTGCAATCAATATGATTCTGGTTTGATCTGTTTGAACAAAAGCAGGAAGCCAGAGAACAGCAAACCACATACTCGATAAAAACACACTTGTATAAGTGAGGAAGGAATACTCACGCAATGCATACAGGGAGAGGACTATTCCAGCCAGGCAAAATCCCTCAAAAAACCTGAGTGTGCTGAACATCGTCACATTCACTGAGAGTGCCACAGTCAGTCCAAATATCAAAATGAATATGACAGAGAAGAGCAGTACAGGCCGTCGACCAACCCTAAAAATAAGAAGTATGGAGAAACAGTGTTAAAAGCCAGGATGGACATAACTCTGGATCATTAAAACTGGCAAAGAGGGGAACAAGTCAGGCAATCCCTTTCAAATATTGCCACCCATTTTTAATGCTTATTCCATTCTTCTCTTTTTTTTCTTACTAAATCCCAGATTTCTCTGCCAGCTTTGCATTGACAAGTTCATTTCAGAAGGGATTAAGCAAAGACAGCACGTTGTATTAGTGCTTGATTTAACCAGTGTTTTTAAAACAACAAAGATAAACAAGGAAGCATCTAGGAACTACTGTAAGGCCATAAATAAGTCCCTTGGAGATGAAAATCAACTTCTCAGAGCTTTCTGTAGTAGCACAGGAGGATATATGGTATTATATGCTGTATGGCATAATATATTATTAGCTGCAGAGGTCTCCTCTTCCCAATAGACATGAGCTTTTCAGTCTCATCTACAAGAGCAGCCAGCTCAAAAAACTATTTTTCTTGGTCCCATTTGTTGAGGAGAAGCCTAAGAAACATGGACTGAGCACAAAACAGGGCTCATGTCACTTCACCGAGCCTTAGAGAGCAGATAATAACACTCACAGGAAAATTGTGAGCTCCAAGTCCCTCCACCTTGTATCCCCATACCACTTGGAGAAACCCACAAAACCAGCCTGACTGGAGTGTAGGGTGAGGAATAAACCACTTAAAAATCATTACAGGCAACAGGGGCAGAGGACTTGCAGACCTCCTTTGCTGCTGCAACCTGTAGTTGCATGTATTGGTACAGCGCTGACGAGGAGGAAGAGTTATGCTACCACTGGGTGTTTGGCAGAGTTCAGCTCTTTTTATAGAGTTTGGCTCTTTCATGTCCAAGAAACATGAGATTTTTACATCTCTTATTCATATGTTTAGTGTTTACAATTCCCCTTTCTCTCCCTCTTCTGTGCAAGGAGAATGATATGAAGCACCAGAGCACATGGCTATTTTTAAGCAAGAGTTGGATCATTATGTGGAGATTTCCAAAATTTTTCAACTTGTCAACTCCCACAAGTTTTCCAGTGGAACTGAGGATCCCTTTTAGTCAGCTCCATATGCCATTTTCACAAAGAATACATGAACTTGCTTTTCGTAGGCAGCTTTCACAGACCCATTCAAAGCAGACTGTCAGCTGCAAGCCAGTCATCAGGTTGAATGTCAGCACAATAAAGAGCATTTAAACCTCACAACTTAGTCCGGTTTCACATGCTGTAGCATTTCTATTCAATTATTTCAGCAGATTGTCACCAGCAGTTATAAAATACATTATATATATGCATTCACGATTAGAACTTTGGATTTTGCTGTACTTAAAATAAAATAGGGAGTGAAGGGTTGAAAAAGAGACACCATTATAATTTTTTGCATTTTTGGCAACTGGAAGAGTGCACCAGCCATCATTCGGGCTTTTTCAAAGTCACACCTAAGAAAGTGTTGTCATGGCTCCTTGCATGAAAACAGGTTTATTATTGTTTTCAGCTCTAGTATCACCTATGGGGCCCCGCAAAGATTTAACTTGTTGGCATTAGCCATTCAAAGCTTTTAAAGCAGAACCAACATGCAAGCTGAAGAAAGCAAGTTCAAAGAAGCCTGCTCTGCATCCGGGTACAAGCACAGCCCACTGGAAGATGAGCTGCCGTGGAGCTGAGGGTGGGAACACAATCACTGACTCTGTGATGCACATGCTGGGGACAGGCTGGACACTGGGGCAGTGACTGCTGTGTGTGCTTCAGATTTTGTATTTACGGAACACAAAGTACTTGGGTAGGGAGGGGAAGTACCTCATGTAAAACCTTGAATACAGAAAAAAAAAAAGCCTGCGAACTTTGTGTTATCAGCTATCTGCACAGACTTTTGCAGCCCCGTTTTCATTATGCCAAGCTGTAATTCATACCAATTAGTATTTGTGGAAGTGTTTTGCAGATGAAAGGCATTATGCAAACACTCAGAATTAGGAACTTAATTCTCATCACAAGCCTGACCTGCCATTCCCTGATGTTGACTGAAAAAGACCTCATGCTTAGCATACTTCAGTTCCCTTCCTCCCCTTCTGCCCCCCTCTGTACTCAAGGCTATCCATCATTAGGATACAGAACTTCTTCTACCATTATACAAGTTACGCAAATGAATGGTTGCTGCTAATAAAAAGCATCAGAAAATCCAAGAGCCTCCTGAGCCTGTAAAAACCAACTGAGGCCAGATAAGCCCTCTGGTAAGAGGCATTTCCTCACAAACACTAAACTAGTCATCTTCTTCACCAAGGCATGCAGCACACTTCTCAAAAAACAAAGCTCCAGGGCAGCTATCAGCCATATATTTGGTGATCCAGCAGTGTTTTGACAGGATGGTGTCTTAGAGCATAAAAAACCCTTTTATATGCAGACAGAATTATCAGTCTAACAGTACATGGAAATGCTTGTGAGAAATTAAACCATACACAATTTCCCTGGTAAAACAGACCCAGGATGCTATCTGCTGCCATCCAAACTGTTCCAGAGAGAGATTACCGCATCACGGAAGTCTCAGCCTACACTGCATGCTATTATCTAGATCAAATGCTAAACACTGTCTGCACAGGTAAATAACCAGGGATACAAGCAAACCCAGGCTTTTGAAGAATCTGCAGCCCACACAGTGTGATAAGCATATGCATCAAAAAGATATTCCTAACGTCAGAGTTGCACTGCAGGGGGAGAGCGAATGCGCTGAGGACAAGACCTGCTTTTCCCATACTCCTACGCATGTATCTTGCCATCCCAAAATAACTAAGCTTTGCTCTCACAGCTGATCAAATTGCTCTTCATGCCATTCTTCACAGGCTCTCTCTTGGTTTTGGGACTAGAACTGACTCAAAGGCTCCAAAAAGCATCAGAGCAGGTGCAAAGCAGGGGCTCTACAGGGCAATGAGATGTACAGACCTGCTGTCTTGACGCTACATGAACGTCAAGCCCACCTGCCCCAGGAGGAAGCCTTCCACACAAATCTCAACAGCTTCTGTCCAGAGCAGGCAGTATTGCCAGTGGCACTCTCTGCCTGTGGAACAAGTAACTTATTCAGGCATTGGACACAGCTGGTCTTCCCACAGCCAAGCGTGTTTGCAGACCTTCCTCCTATAGATTTTCCACACAGAGCTATTCCAGCATGCACACCTACTGTGTTCTGAACAAGGAGCACTCAGTTTACTTAGCAAATTGCCTTAATACACTCTATGCCTTTGCCTCATTCAGCTTTAAAAGCTTCTTTCAAAAAGGAAAAGCAAAGCCCCTAATGGTACAAATACCCCAAAGCATCTTCTAATTATCTAAACTGGAGAGTGGTATATAAATGAAATGAAAACAGATTTCGAAATTTTGTAACAGTTTTTATACATTTCTCTGTTAAATCTCTCTTTCTCTTGCTTGGGACTGACATCTTTTTTTGCTTCATTTGCTCTTTCTGCCAGGTACAATCTGTACAACACCTTTGTACCCACCTCTTTACACAACCCCACACCTTAGCAGAAATTCAAGCTGTGATTAAATAGAAAAGTAAATTCCACTTAGGTCTTCTTTTACCAGCCCCAAATGCTACTGCTAAATGGCAAAAAACCTATTGAACACAGGAGCCCTGCTGTGTCAGGTGTATCAGCTGGCAATGTGGACCAAACAGGAGTATGAGGACCAACTTTGGTGGCAGCAAACCATGTCCATTCTAGTCATCCGCAAAAGGGTCACTGTTCCCTCCAGCCACCAAGTTATCCCTCTTCTCCTTTGCACCACAGCTGGAAACCAATTCTCCTAAATTCACTAGACGTTTCTAGATATTTGAAAATCAGGGTAATTTTATGCTGCATTAGCTCAGCTAAGCAGCTTGCAGAGGGGTCCAACAAACTCATGTGGCAGCACAAAGTACACACTGGGGACAGGAATGGATGGAAGCACAGGATGCTCCTTTTGGTGGCAGAGAGCTATTAAATCTGCTTACTGCAATTCAAAGCCAGTGCCTTAGGCAACAAGTTGTTCACTTATTTGTGGCTTATTTGTCAATTATAGCAGCACTTTCCTAACTTGGTAATAAGTCTGCTTTCTCCACACTGATTCCTTTTTAGGAAAGCCAAGTAAGATCCCTCATTTATTTCCCCTCTATACTTTCTATGAGCTCTTAGAGCCCCATTTTACTGTGGTATTTTAATCAAATTCAACTGTATTTCACGCATGTTCCCTACTTCACTGAAAAGTCACGATTCCTCTCTTGCCCAGAAATTTTCAGCGACTATTCAGGAATGAAGATGCAATTTTGCTAGGAATGCTTGTTCCAAGTGACTGCAGAGCTGCAGGGGGCCTTTTCTCTCCCAACTGACTGGCAAGTTGCTGAGGTTTTATAAGATTTCCCTAGTAGGCAACTCTTCTTTTCCTGTTTTAATGAATGGCAAAAGAGTTAACTTGGGGCCATTTAAAGCACCAGCGTTGGCAACTGTGCTGGAAGGCACTGAAGTGACTGGGACAGCATTGTAGAGCTATTGTTTCAAATGCTTCAAGTTTCCACTGAAATCACTTGAGTCATCCATGTAATTTTTTTCCTCCCCTTCTGCACTGCAAAACCATATTTTTAAATAAAAGCTGAACCTTCAGCATCACTGGGTATCCAATAATGTTTTAACTGCCTAAATTTAAGGAATTGCTATCTACTCTTTTAAGTTTAATACCCCAATACTAGCAGAACACAAGTCAGCAAATCCTTAACACTACATCACAATGTTTGCCTAACAAGAACTTTAAAATAAAGAACAATAGAAAGGCTTAAAAAAAACAGCCTTCAACTTACCAAAAGATACTGTGTAAGCATGAGGTTGACATTACATTAGTCATGTGTTCAGTGAAATCAGTGCCGCTTCCAATTTCTTTTGGTCCTCTCACTTGGTTAGAAAAACAAAAATCAACCTCAAACTAAAGGCTTCGCTTGTATAATTAGAAAATACTTAATTCTATACTAGCTTTACAGCTGCAATAAATTGTGTCAGTTGGAAATAAGTAAGTCAAATTTCAAATAGTTTGCACTATTTAGCTTGATATAAATTACTCAGGTACAATCAACACACTTCTACACTGTTTGTCCATCATGGTTCTTTCAGAACCTCAAAAATCATTATGCAAAGGTTCTTAATGACTGTAAAGTAAAAGGCAATCAAAACAATATTTAATACTCTTATTTATTTATTACATCATATTTAAAAAATTTTTTGCTTACCAGTCAGCTATACATCCTGTTATCAAGTGGCCGAAGATTAATCCTACAAGCAGGGAGAACTTAGCAATGTGGACTTTCCAGGCAGAATCACAAACAAGATCCCACTGAAAGAAAAAAAGAGACAGATAAACTGAAAATAGTTTATTTCTCCGATGTGTTTAAACATACTAATACAGTGTAGAGTTTCTTCCAAATGTCAGTCCTAGCACAAGTGCAAGAAAATAGCAGAGGAAAGCTTTCCCCCTTCAAGTCAAGCCCCAGAACCCAAGAAACAAATCAAAGACTCATTTACCTCAGCGAGTTTTAGCAGATCCTTAACTATAAGTGACAATATCCAACACTTAAGTGTCCCTCTGTCCAGGCCACAGGAGTTTAGCCTAAGGGGATATCTCCAGCAGCCACTGGCAGTACCACTGCTGCTGCTGGAGCATCTCACCACGGCAGCCCCAGACATCTATTACCAGAGCACCGTGAAGCCCACCAGCAGCAAGCCAGACAATTCAAGAGCAAGTGCTCCAATTAATCTCCTCAGGGCTGCTTGGAAACATGGGGAAAAGCAGCTGCTTTGCCACAGACCCCTAATGGCCATTTGCTCCAGGCTCTCACAGTGTCAAGACACTTTTGCTTTCAGAAAAGCATCTTGATTTCCCTAGGTGGTGGAAGGGGGATGAAGACTAAATAAAGGCACAGTTAGTCAGGACAAGTCCCGGCATGGAGTCAGACTGAGCAGCTGGAAATCCCAGTGCAGCCATGCAACTTCCTGGGACAGCAGCCCCACAGTGACTTTTCACAGCTCAGAGACCAGAAAGGATCTGAACCTCGACAGTAAAGCTATGCTGATACTGAAATTAACCCTTCTGTCCAAAGGAAAGTGAAATGGACCATTTCAGGCAACCTGCCACTAGGGCACTGCCTCATTCCCATGAGAAAGATAGGAAAAACAAGGTTTCTAGTGAGGCTTCCCTAAACTCCAAGCCATTTTCCTCTGAGGCAGAGGAAACCAGAAGAACCAGAATGCATTAGGCCAACATCCTCATTGCCCTCAGACATGTAACGTAATCTTTCTTTTGTGTAAAGTGTGGATAGTTACTATTATACCCCTGAATAAATGTAAGAAGATATCTTTGTCCGTGGTTTGTGAAGTGTTCAAATATTGATGGTAATGGCAGCCACGCACATTTCATGACAGATAAGTACAGCTAACTTTGGAGAGTCAGATACTCCAGAACTGAAATTTTGCAGAATAAATGGCTGTTTGTGTGTACTGTAATACTAGCAGCCCTTCTGATACCAGTTACCGAAGTTTCATAGCCAAAACCACAAAGTATGTTTACTTAATTTATTTTTAAAAGTCAGATGCAACTTCAAAAAAACTTCCCTCAAAAGAGTTCAATTAGGTGCACTGCACTTTTAAGCATTTCCATGATGCACAGCTGTTCCACAAACAAGGCAAGACTCAGCCCTCTGGTCCAACACAACAGATGTCCTCGCTACAATATACGATCTCACCAAGAGGTACAGCAATTCTGTGGCCAAAGGAAGTGTGTCAGCACTCATGCTCAGGCTTTTTGTTTAAGTTAAATGTATCTTGAGTTCCCCAGTGCACTGATTTGTAGAAGCTGGGACATATAATGTCTCATCTTCCACCCTACAGACTGGAGGCACTAAAGAACTGTAAGCAAGTAGTATGAGCAAGGATTTTTTCCACAAAATAGCTATGAATAATTTGCAGCAAACAACTCAGCAAGGCAGTGTGAATTGCTCTCCAAAAATGTTGACTTTTCAGAAGCAAATAGAGGAAATGCAATTACTAATACTAGCAATTCTAGAACCAATCTCCAGCTAGCAAACAAAAATATCCGCCCAGACAAGCCGCAAACAAAAGTCAAAAGATACATCTGAGGCAGAGGCAGGTTGCAAAGTTCTCCAGGTTCATTTTCACAATCCAGAAGGTGTATATGCTGCTTAAAACCAAGAAATCATTTTTGTTTGTAGATAAAAAATTAAGTTTATTAAAAACAGTCATATTTATATGAGAACAGGTTTAAAAATACAACCATTATTTTTTATATTAATTGGTGTCAGAGGAAGAGTCGTGTCCTCCAAGTGCAAAAAGAAAAATGAGATGTCCTGGTGCCTTTCCATTTCCACATCTTACTACTGCTAGCCAATGATAGCCGGCCCTCACACAAGCCCCAGAGGCAAAGAACGTGCAGTACCAGATTACACATAGGCAAAGGCTTGTGTTTGGAAGAGCCAAAATCTCATGAAGGGCTGTTGAGAAATTTCAGGCCAGGACAACAGATGTCAAACCCCTCTGGCACACTGGCACAGAGAGTAAGAGTTTAAAAGCAGGAGAAAAGTCAGTCTATCAGCTTGTCCTTCAGCAGTGCCCAAAACACACCCACTCCTTTTGATAACTTATCTGCAAGTCATCCTTTGTTTGTTTGTTTTTGAGGCTGTTGTCCAACTCCCCAGCTGTTCTGAAAATAAAAACATGTATTTCCTTGCAAACGCTGCATCTGGCCCTTTCCTGCCCTCTGTTAAGTGCTCACTGCAGGCCAGCAGAAATCAGAGCTGACCCCCCAAGCCCACACGGGCAGACTCATGTGGGTGTTGACAGACCAGGCAGCCCTTGACCTTCCCAAAATATCTCCCTCTGCAAAACCCTCCAAATTTGTAAATAGACAAATAGTGAAATATATCAACAGTTGCTTTAACACACAGTTCCGGAGAATCTGCCATGACCCCAAATTACTTGCTGAGTACTGAGAGCTGAATTATATCCCGGTTTCTCCTCTGGCAGCTCTCACAAACCAGAGAGAGGTCACCATGAAGCAATTACCCAAAATAAATTTGGCAGGACAGTGGTAGGTGCCACCAGAGCACTCAACTTGCAACAGGAGATGAGAATAAGGAGAGAGAAGAAAAGTAGATGCTGGAGTCCAAAGCAGCCTCAGGTAAAGATGACATTAATAGGACAAAATACATATTTAATAGCGAACGTATCATCCCCACCCATCTTAAGACAGCAGCAGAGCAAACCAGCAAAGCTTCATCATGCTGAAAGCACAGAAATTTTGCCAGAGACCTGTGTTCCCCCTTCTCTTCCCCATGGAAAAGCCTCAGCTTTGTAGAGCTAGAAATAAAGCAGGAACCATTATACAACATCAGTGCTGCCTCTCCCCTTAAACACACCTGGGCTCAGCAGAGCAGAACAGAGCTGACATGTGCCCACACAGCATGGCTGTGCCCAGGGCCATGGCAGGTCCTGCTCCGAGTGCCAGTGGTTTTATCCTGCAAAGATGACACTCGGATTTGCTCCACAGAGAAAGGAGTAATGGGTTTCCATGGCCCTGCAGAACAAAACACTGGGGTGGGCAGAACTGATGACAATTCAAGGAACACTCCAAGTAAATCTGCACTAGGAGATTGTTTTGGCTGGAGACTGGACAGTAATCCTCTACCACATCTTGCAAAGGGTAGATTAATCTGTTACAAGCAGGGAGACCATTAAATTCTGTAACTGCTCTGACTGAATCCCCTGGTATCCCGCTTGGGAGCTGACAGTGCCGAGCCTGAAGAAAGGATACTTCTAAACTTTCCCTGGGATTTCTCTGTGTGCCCCTGAGTTTTCTATGCCTTTCTGTCCTCCATCCATCCTTCCAATACAAGAGATCAGATAAAGTGACTTGCTAAACAAAAATAACTGTATTGTTATGCCCAAACAAAAATAACTATATATATAATAAGGTCATGGAAAAGGAACATTGAAAAACAAAAGCTTCTTTTTCATAGCAGTACAGCAATGTAGAGAATTTGCCCCCTATGCAGATGTGCAATACATTGCAAGTGGTTTTTTCGTGTTGTGACAGCACATTTTGGTCAAAACTGAAGGAGTCACACCTTCAGGAGCCTAATGTTTAACGGGTATCAGTGAGTCACCACCCATGCTGTGACTCACAATAATTCATGTCAAGACAGAGGACTATTTAAAACATGGGATGCTTCGGAAGACACCTGGCAAAAGGCGACACACCCAAATAGTAATCATCATGTAACTTCTTTACAAGGGGTGAATATATGGACAGGGCTCACGCGGTGCATCAGTATTTGCACTGCTATAAGTTACAAAAGTAAAGTCTGCTGCGTGTTTGTAACTACAAACACAAGCTGTCTGAATTAAGGGCTCTTGTCTCAAAAGACCCTGTCCTCCAGAGGCCATAACGCCATAATATCTGTGGTACCTAAACAGATTGAATACCCACTGCTAAAAGGTAAGATGCCTATTGAGGATTTGGGTGGTTCTACCTTCACCACCATATTATGAGATATGCAAGGCAGACCCTTCTGTCCTAAAAAGAAGCAATGAGACAGCAGGAGAGATGGTCTGGTACAACGCTAACCCAGAGTCTGGCACAAAATGCCCACGAGAGAGGAACTGGACAGACACCCCTCTTCCCACACTGTGGGTTCACAGTCTGCTTCCGATGATCAATGCCCGGATTGCTGCTGAAAGAAAACATCCCCTTCCCCAAACAGTCTGCAGGTGGATTGTAGCTCTGCTATGACTGCTCTCTGCAATGGTTTCAGCAATACGAGACCAGAAAATCACCAGAGCTGCTGCCTTTGGAGGCCCGAAGCCAGGTGTGAAGCTGCAGCCTTGGTCCTCCCCCAGCCAGGCAGCACCTGGCTGCTGCGTCAGCCTTCACACACTCCATCTTGATGCCTCCCACACCACCTATGACCCCACTTGGGGAGCCCTGTCCTCTACGTATCGTGTATGCCACAGCTTGTCACAGCAGCACCAAACCCTGCCGGGGAAAAGCCATCAGCTTGCCTGCTCATTAGGTAACGATTTTAGGACCAATAAATGAAAATAAGAATCTATTCTTCATCACTGAGGTGTGTTGGGTCTCATCTTTCGTTGTTCCTTTCCTTCCTGTTTCATCTTTTTATAACCGACCCCTGTCAATTTACCCTGCACAGAACTAGATGTCATTTTCTACATAAATACCTTATCCAGTGAGACTTTAAATTTATGATGCCTTCATATTCTCTTGGAGTGTTTTTTTTTAAATCCTAACAACCTGAACCAAAGTTATTTTAAAAAAAGAAAAAAAATAATTTAAAAAATACAGTTATGTTTCTCATAAAATATATGTTTTAAAAGGCAGAACAGTCTCCAGGTACTTATTCCTGGAGGAAAAGCTCCAAGTCAGCAGACCAAGCACTACTAAAAAAAACTCCAAAACAAATAAGAAAGCAAAGCATCAGTAGTTCTAATACAATATACCTACCAGTAATTCCTTTTCACAAAACTGAATGATCTGAGTAATACTCATAATTACAGCCACAGGACACCACAGTACCAAGATTTCCCTCTAGACTGCTAAAGGACATAGTTTCTCTCCTCCCTTTCTCAGCCTCCGGCCAAAGATGACACTCTGGCTGCATTTAATCTTAAATAAAGTGCATGAGATCCAAAAAGTGTTGTGATGCTCAACTCTACAGAAAATAAGTGTGCAGTAAAACCATACAAGGGAGGTTGCAGAAGAAGCCTCCCAGAAGGATGCTCCAGCCCAACTGCAGCACCTAAACCAGGGGAGGTTTACTGCCACAGGCATCTCTGTATCTCCTTCTCAGCCATGGCAACATGAGAGCATTTAAACTATTTAACCTTCAGGGTTCAGAGTAAGGATGCCTCTCCTTTGAGATCACAGCTGGGTAAAGCACTTCTGATCTGTATTTCAAGTGTCAATAAAGTGTTCTTGAGAGCACATGGCGTTTTTGTGACCATCAGTACAATCAACTGGGTGGAAATATCAAGGTCACGTTTGAAAATAAGAACATTAAGTGGAGTAAAAAACTAATAGAAATAATCCTGAAAGACTTGAGAAGAAGGTATAAAAATTAATAATTTTCTCTTTTTTTTTTTTTTTTACCAGCTACATTCAGAACCAAACATTTCCAAACTACAACCTTCCTTATGTTCTTAATCAGACAAGCGGACTGGAAACCAGAAGAGTCATTTAAAACACAACACACAAGAAAAACAACAAACCAGCTATTGAGAGGTTTTGTTTGTTTTCTTTGAACAGCCACTCAGATAAGCCTACACCACACCTACGCAGGAATGCCTCAACCCAACACACAGTCAACACCTGACTTTCAAGTTACTTCCTCTCTGTATGATGCTAGACCTCTAAAAGCCAAGCACATCTAACATTGTTCAGCTTTATCATAAGTGGGTGCTTTTACTGAAAATCTTTGACCAGAGCCTAAGTGCTTAGAACCTCAATACTTCAAAACAAAATTTTTACTGAGCAGGTACACATTGGTATTTTGAGAGGTTTATAATCATCCAGATTTGCAAGAATTTTTACTCAGGTGTCAAGAGAAATGTTGTTGGTACCACAGTATGACCTTTAGCTCAACATCTACCTTCTTCTCTTTCCTTAGGAACCCGGGGTTCCTATTCCCGTACACTGGAGTTTGCTAACTCAACAGATGCAAGGGTTTGTTTGGTTCAGCCTCTTATCCAATTTGTTTTTCTTACAGTGGAAACAACATTTTCTGTGCTTTTCATTCTCAGAAATCAGTAATCCATTTCTGACCACAGCAGACACCTGGCAAGGAAAGCTGCAAGCCAGAAAAATGATTTGTGAACAATGAACACAAGGTCATGTACACAAATTTTCAGATTGCTTTAACTACGGACATGACCGACCACCTGGGCAATGCACCATTTGAAAAGTGAAGCAAAGAAACTACTTTTGATACTACCACAAAGACAAAGGTTTTGGGGACATGGGGAGGGAGAGGAGTGGGGAGAGAAAGAGGGGGAGACATGTGCTTAGCTGTCTTTCAAGAAAGATACAATTAGATTGTGCAACATAATACAAACCTAGGAAAACAGTTTCCGTTCACACAAAATAGTACAGGACTGCATCACCATGGACTTCACAAGTTTCCGTAATGGTTTCTGAAGTTTAACATAGTTTAAGTTGCTGAAATACATCCTTCAAGACCACAATTTTCTGATGTACACGACGTAGCTGTGTAACTTCCGCATTAACTTTTTAAGTGCGTATTTTTTTAGTCTGGTATTTCAGCCTTAAAAATAAACCACAAAAGTTCGGTGCCACGCATTACTGTGTGAACACTGATACAGAACACAGCACTTCCTCCTAGTGTGCAAACTTTGACTGCATCATCATAATGGGAAACCTAAGGCACAGGTTTCCTCAAGCTGCTTGAAACTGGAGAGGAAGAGACACACTGCCTCATATTAATTACCTCGGAGTAAGCAGGCTGTGCCCACTATGCCCCACAGGGAGATGCTGGCCTGCTCATAGGCAGGATGTATGTGGCTCCATTTCCCCCTAGGCAGCTGAAAGGCCTTTCTAAAGCCTTTCAGTCATGGCTCACCTTTAAGGGCCATATCCCCCAGTCTGAGAGAAGGCTCAAGCCACTTTGCAATCACAAAAAAAGTTCAGAATTTCAAATATGCAGAAGGACATGCATTGACTCCATTTCAATGCCAGTAAACTAACTTGGAAAAGATTTTGAATTTAGTGTTCTGCACTAAATTTTTCCTTAGTCTATGCCATAACCAAAAAAGACCCTCCAAGCTCTCCAAGGGATACATCAACAGAATCCCAAGATAATGCCACCTGAAACACTGCAGAACTGAAAAATTTCATCTACCCTTCAACTTCACACTTTAATCAGCAGCAATTAGCTCTTCTATTCCCAAACTTGCTCTCGTCACAGATCTGTTCCTTTTCCCCACTGGGAGAGGGAAGAAGGAAGTTTGCGAAATAAATAATAAATGCTAATATGCTAACAATTAAAATATGATTTGTTAATCATATGACAATCTTCTGAATACTCAACATGATTAAATCAACTTTAGTAACATCCATGTACCACCCACTTCTCCATCACTACTTCTTTTATTTTCAGTAGGAGTTCCCTTTATTCTGAGACATTTAGATCTTTTCCAGCCTTCGCCCTCCACAGATTAGTCAACTAACTTGTTTCTCAGCTGATGTGATCTGCTTAGTTTTTGGCAACTCCATAAGGTCATCTAACATCAAAGAGATGGGAGATACAAAATCTTGCTTGCAGCTTTCCTGCACAGTATTCATAACACTATATTAATAATGTTCCACAGTGCGGCATCAGGATGTTTCAACATCTCTTTTACATCTCTGTGCTGCAACTAAGTAACTTTTCTACATGTATTCCGACATGATTAGAAGACTTCACCACAAAACTGACTTTAGTTTTAAATTTAGTCTTTGCTGTAAGACCTTAGAGCTGTTTGCCTCCCTCTTGGCTGCAGGAAAAGACCATGAGCAGCCACGCTCATCACTAGAACTGAGATGCACACACTGAGAAGTGGCATTTGAGTACCATTCCTCAGTTTTCAGCTGACAACCACCTTTATTCTGGACGAAGTATGTGCTGCTAGGTCTGACTTAGCAATCAAACTAAAGAAGTTAAACTAGCTATCCAATTTGTATTTAGAACTGGTCTAAGCACTGTAAATAGAAGCCACACGTAAAAACTCCTGCAACATTGTAGTTAAATATTAACATTCAGTATCATCTCCTTATCAAAAATAAGTTAATACTTTGTAGACTGGTATTTTTCAGGCTGCCAAAAACATGCATGCACAAAACATGTTGCAGGCTTGAGAGGGCTGACATGGCAAAACCTAGTTTACTATCTTGTTGGGCTTTTTTAAATCTGGGGGGGGTGGGGGGTGGGTGGAGAAAGAAAATGTCAAGAGTGGCACAAAACTCTGAAATGGAGAAGGGTGAAGCAGTAGACAAGAGAAGAAAGTCATTGCTCATGAGAAATACATGCCACCTTAGATAAAAAGATCAGACACCTCAACTCTGACATGCAGTTATTGCTGCCATGACCTTGCCATCTCATAATTTGCAAACTACAGCTATTGCAACTCAGGCAAGAAGAAAAGGAGAGGGAAAAAAATCCCAGGGTCTGGTATTAATTCAGACCTAAATAAATACTAAGAGTAGGGAAGAAGGGAGAAAAATATTCCACTTGTTTTACAAATCAGAAGGTGAAACTGGTCTGTCAAGCTTGTATTGTTCAAGCAGACCAAGTTTTACATGGCCCTGGAAGACACAGCAGGGAAAAGGTCTTACAGTTTAATTTACAGTCTCTATCCTTAATAATATTTATAGGGTGGACATTGCAACACTGTCTGCATGTCCATGGACTTTGGCCTGAAGGCCAGGGGGAAAGCAGGCAGCTCCAGAGTGCTGCAGAGTAGCAGAGAGACAGTACTTGGGCCAAAACGAATTCCTCCACTGCTGTCTGGAGGCAAAGAACCTTTTTTAGGGAACCAGACCACCCTGCTCTGAAAACAATGCACAAGGGTAACTATAAATCACTTGCTGCTGGGGAAGGCGAACATACCACTTCCCTGCATCTCATAAGCAGCATTCCTGATTCTCACAGCTTTGCTCCTTGGGGATCTAGATAGGTATCCCAGAAATGAGTATCAGGATACATCCACTTACCTAATCTTTTGTTCTCGTGTTTCAGTATAACAACTGGCAGATGGGGCTCTCCCAGATTATAAGAAAAAATAAAAAATGCTAACAAAGGCTTATACTACACACTGAACTTTCCCACCCAGCCCATCATGCCCAGAGCACATTTACCCTCTCCTCACCAGCTCACAGGACAGGCAGGAGCAGGTTCCACCCCAAGCATGTGAGTCACACCAAGCACAGCACTGATCCTTCTTTGTGGGAATAGCTACAAACTTATTGCGTGTTCCCAGCAGGTATGACATGGCCTGGATCAGCAGGAACAACTCAACACACATATTAATCCCTGTTGCCTGCCAGTTTTTACAGGCTGGTGTGGGGGCAGGCTCCCCAGCACCAACACTGGGTGTGGACAGTACTGCTGAGCAGTTATCAGACACTGAAATGGGGTTTGCCTGGAAACCTCGACAACACACCCTGATGACGTAGATTGAAAGGGTGTTGAAACTCCTTTCTCCCTCCTTCAGGTTCCTTCCTTCCCCCTTGACTTTAAAATGGTATTCAGAATGCACACAAAGCCATCTGCTGTCAAAAGTCAGCTGGTAAAAACATAAAAATAAATTTCATTACAAGAGTTAAGCACATGTTTGAGTCGAGGTGACCAAAACCTGAGAGAAGCTGTTTTGATGGAATTTGGTGCAAGAACTGAACACTCAGCACTGCTGCAAAGCTGCAGCGTATTCCTAAAACAGGCTACTCTGATCTTCTACATACTGTCTGCAGCAAACCCCAGTCCTTTGTTCTGCAGCAAGATCTCAGACTAATTAATTCCACAGTTACTTGCGGGTAAGCCAGCGCCAGTCTGGCTGTGCTGAAGAAGAGCGGGAAGAGAAAGGAGTATGAAAGGGAGGGAGTGAGAGTAACTGTCTTGAGCAGGGATGCCAGGTAGGCAGGAACAAATATACTGACAGAGAAAACAGAAGATGAGGTACACAAAAGCACTGTATCTCTTTCAGCATTTTCTAAATTTAGCAGCTCTCTAGAACTGATTTGCAAAGATTTAATTTAAGACTTTTCACCATTAGTACGGCCAAAGTTTTGAAGTTCAAGAAAATCCTAAATCTCATGCTGTTCCAGATGTTGTTTCATTAAGAAACGAACCCCTGAAATTTGGCTGTCCTGTAAGCCTCATCTCAATGTTACCATCAGAACTGGCTCCAAATTACTTGCCTTCCTGAGTGCCAGTCCCTTTCTTTGACAAATGCTTTAAAAAAACACGAGGTCACCTTTCATAACTGCAGTCTTTTAGCCAGGGCAAGAAGAGGTAAAACTGTTAGTGCACTTCAGAAATTTGGGGTTAGACTGCCTGCACAGCTGGTAAACATTCACCACAGCCAGCAACTTCTGTCACAACACGGGCAGGGTCGGTATATTTAAATTACGTGACAGAGATACAGGATATATTAGGGAGTGGAAACAAAAACAAACAGAACCCCAAGCATTTCAAACATCACGTCCATCCAGTGGGCTAAAAAAAAAAAAAAAAGGCAGTTGTTTGACATATACACAAAAAATTACTGATATGAAAGGGTCAATAGCAAGCCTTGGAAAGCTGAGAATGTCTTTAAGAGATTTCAGTACGGAATTACCTTCCTGGAGGATCATTGTTAGTTCTAGCAATGCTACAAACTATTTATGGTAAGCTGAAATCAGATTCCTGTAACTGAGACGCTTTATCTTAAGGCTGATAATAAACATGAACCCTATGTACATTTCCTGTAGTAAAAGAGAATCCATGCCAGACAAAAACCCTAAAACTACCTGCATTCTGATGTCAGTATCAGTCTTAATTCAGTCTCTGTTTTCTAGACCAACTGCTTCAAAAGATTTTGGCCAGTACGTAACACCCCCAAATATGTAAAACCAGTAACTAGGCTCACTCAACAAGAAACCTTATGATATCATACTTGGTTATTTCAAACATCAGATTATTTACTCTTTGCAGGCAAAGGACAGTTCTTCACATGGGAAGTTGCAGGTGCTGCTCCCAAAACAGCCATCCCATTCCTTGATGCCACCCAGCCAGAAACTTGCCCCGTTCTTTCGGGGTGTTGTTCACTAGTGCCCTGATAATCAGGAGACCCCATCACCACACTCAGTGTATGCAAGCAGGCCCCAAGGCAGCTGCAGCAGGACAAGCCAACAGCTCCCCTTTGCTTCCTCTCTAACAAAAAGATTTTTCGAGCCTGTGAAGGCTTAGAGCAGTAATCACTGACTCTTTATCAGCTAACTCACAAAGGGAAGAAGGAAAAAAGTTTGGGATCTCTCACATAGCTGAGGAAGCCATGAAATAAAACAGTAGTAGACATTTGCTCTGGTCTGGCAGTATTTCTGGATACCTCTGACCACAGGGACTTGTTGACCCCCTCAGCACCCATTAGAAGCTGAGAGTCGTTTCAAAGCCTTGGCTGAAAGTATTTTAGTGTAGACTTTCTGCCCGTTGCAAGTATCTGCCTTGTGGGTCCCTGCACCTCCTTCAATCTGTTCAGTGGAAACAAAGCGATGTAGTAGCTTCAATATTGCCACTTCTGACCCAACTACCACAGTGGGTACAATAACTCAAAGTTTTCATTGATTTGGGACTAGTTAGAAGCCAGTCAGCCAGGAACTAACACTGACAAGACAAATCCTGTCAGTTGCAGGAAAAAAAAGAAGCATCAGCATTTCTAAAGTTTCTTTGCAGAGACCAGCCAACTGGAGAATATGCAGAAACAAATGAGATTACAGGCACAAATGTGAAGAGATAAGGGTGGCACAGTTCTTATTTTGGGAAGGACCTTGTCAGAGTAATCCCTTCAAAGTAATTAATAACTATATTCTGAAAGTACTTTAAAACGTACACCTATCCTCTACCCCAAGAAATATCATTCTGTCAGCTGTGCCAAATGTGTCAACACTATTATCACAAAGAAATTTGTTTGTTTTGTCGTTTCTGGCTACTTACAGGTACCTGCAATAATCCCACAAGACAACACCATAGACTAAAGCATATGTTACTGCACAGACCAATTTAACTTCATTAACCCAGTAGAACACTCTGGAAAAGAAGAAAAATATTTCTTTTAAGAGGAAGTTTTCTACCAGGCTAACAAGCTGAATCAGATGAAGGTGTGCCCAGAAAAGTGCCAGAACTGCAATAAAAGCAAGGAGAAGGAAGACTGGTAGAGCACAGACATCTTTCCTTGCAGGAGCAAAAAGCACCGGTTAGACACCAAACCAATCCGAGTTCACACCAAGACATCATTGCCCCTGGACCATTTGGCTCTTCTGACTTCAGCTCCACTTTTTTTGGCAGGGACAATTTGCTAGAGGTTCAGCCAAATTGGCATGAGAATGTTTGAATCAGTGGCAAATAGGTAAAATGATTGCCACATTACTTCGGAAAAAAGATGACTCAACCCAAATGAAGTGGGAAGTTGAGAGCCAAGAGAACAGCATTGCGGGAAAACAAGGCATCTGGAGCATAAAAGCAGCCACAACAGGAATTCCCTTGTGACTAGACATGAAATATTATTACATAATTGCTCCGAGTGATTAAAATGCAGCCTTCAACTAACCACTTCCCTCTCATGCCAACCCCAAGAGGTGGAATGATCTGGAACGTTGCAAGTGCACACAGAGGGATGCTGTGCCATCAATCTCTGCAATTTAATCAAGCCCAGTCCTTGCCCATCACCAGCTTTTGGTCTCTGTTATACAAATCATCATGCAGAACAACAAACAACCCCACCACTTAACGCAATCAAACACAGAGGACGGGTCATCCCAGTAAGAGAGGGGAAAAACCAACAACCATCAATCCTGTAACTAAGAGCTTCCAAGAAAACGTTGTCCCAAGGTAACAACTGGCTTTGCAGATGGTCAGAAGATGCAGGCACTAAAGAAGTTAGTGAGAGAGTTAGAAAAGTCCCTGCTAAGCACACACTCCAACTTCCTGATAAGCTCCACAGCTACATATGTTTAGCTGTCGTTATGTTGCTCATTGTGTTATGCTAATAATTTACCTGAAGCACCACTTTGCAAATGGCTAAAAGGAGAGGTCATGTTTCTCCACGGAAAAAAAACAGAAAGAGCGTTTCTCAGCATCCTTCCTTTGGACACTGGTGAGATACATGGAGTCATTAAAAAGACTTTTATTTTATTTTTTTTTTTTTAACTAGCCTTTTGCCTAAAGGCTAGTTTAGGATGTACCTCTCAAGAAATAAAAATACACTCTCTTTATAGCAGTATGGTGTTGTTGATATTGTGATAAAGAATAGATGAAAGTCTTCAAAGAATCATTTAGGAGTGAAAAAGCCTTGCAAGTGAATTGTGCTTAGGGAAGATATTTATGTACAAACCAAGCTAAAGACCAAGATTTATGTGCCAAGTCAGGACATTAGCTCAGAAGAATGATTTAACATGGCCACTGGAATCCCTGTGGTTAAATTATGCATCTGACCTCTTCACTACATGTATTTCAGCAGTGTTAAATAATAAGCACTATGTCCTTTATTACCATTTCCAGTTCTAATGACTGGCAGCACTATAAAAAGCACCGTTCCCAGTGACTCAGTCAAGGAGGTCGGGATAATGACAGTGTCTAACACAGCAATGCCAGTCTTCAAGGAAGGTGCAAGGCCACCCCTGGCTCCAGTAAACACTCAAAAAGAACTGGGGCTAAACAAAGCGATAAGCAGGGCTGGAAACAGCAAGACCTCCACTCCATCAATCCCAAGCGTGACACAGGCTGGGAGAAAATGAGCGCTGGGGAAGGGAGAGCTGAGAAAGCCTGGACAGGGACACAGCATCTGGTGAAGGGTGTATCATTAGAAGAGAGGCTAGGGAGACAGTGGAACGTAACACAGCTAAGGACAGCTATCCTACTCCTGAATAATGGGGGGAACAGTGATGTCTCATTTGCACATAAATCAAATATGCTTTGTGCTAAATAACCAGAATTGTTTCATTGTTTCTGAAGACAAAGTAATGATGGAGCATCCAGCAGCTATTAGCTCAGACCACTGAGGATGCGTACAAGAGGATTTACTTGCCAAACAAAAGTACATTTTTTATTAATATACTTTTTGGCTCCCTTTATGATATTTCAATATAACCCCTGGCTACTACAGAGACAAGCATATATTAGACTAAGATTTAATAAAACTCTATTCAGAAAGATGAGAACATTGCATAATACATTACAGAAACAAATGTATTTTTGAGGAGAGTTAAGGGTGATCTGAACATTCAGTCTCTTGAACTCATCCAGAGCAGCTCTTTCTCACAAAGGACAGTGAGATGCATGTCAGAGGAGTCAGCAGTTACAATTGCTCCCACAGTATCAGAGCTCCTGGGGATTGATAAGAAATGAAGTCCAAATCAAGCTATGCTGATGTTCTGTCTGGGTTTTTCCTCTCTTTCTTCATTAGAATAAAAACACACAGCACACCCACCCAGAAAACCCCCAAAACAAAACCCAAGTACAAACTAAGGAGGAATCCTGACCCCGAGAAAACAACCTAATTATAATTACATGGGATTACAAATCAAAGCAAAAAAGCTGCCAGGTTTTTGGAAGCGAGCATATAATAAAAATAAAAACCCCACACTGGAAAAACCCATAGTCTCAAAAGATGATTATTATTCTTTCTAATAGAAAACAAGACAGCAGGGGCCACAGATGTTTGTTTATCCCTTAAAATTGATCTGCCCTTTACTGCAAGTTCTTCCAAAGAACACTTTTTTTATTATCTCTAAAGAAGCATGCAAGACAGCAAACTAACTCTCTCTTGACCTTTTGCGGCCAACTTGACGATGACCTTCAAAAGATTCAAACATTTCCAAAAAAATTTTTTTTAAAGTTTAGACTAAAAGAAAATATTTCAAGATAATTTTTTTCATGCTAAAACTTCAGTGTAAATACCCAAATATATGAATAGCTCAGTCTCTGGATATAAACAGAAGAAAATCTGATGTTCTTAAATATCTAATTTTCTTATACATTTCTGTGTCACAAACCATTCACATCCACCATGGGCCTGTGCTTCTCTCATTGAAAGGAGTGTAGCTGGGTTACCTTCCTTTTTAATCCATTCTGGGTTCAAGGTTTTGAGGGATTTGCTTTTTCCCTGTTGCACACTCTTTCAAGAGGCACAAAGAGGTGCCGAAATGATTTTCAATGATTCAATATAAGTGCGTGCTGACTGACTAAAGCACAATTATGCTGTTCATCTGATTGTTGCCGTGTTTCTTTATCCCAACTAGATAAACACAGTTAAGCCAAAACACTGCTCCCAGGCAGGAAGTAATTTTTGCTGACCTTAGGAGGGGGTCTTGAGATTAAGGGAACGACTTCCCTGGTGTAACCATTTCATTTTACATTTCCAAGAGCTCCAGCTGCCTGTTAATATCAATAAGGCCCATCTGCAGCCAGCAGGGCTTTTGCAGGGCCAGTACTATAAACAAGCAAAAGCTTTCAGGTGAAAAGGCAAGGTGATTTTTTAATATGCACTACTCAGCAAATATGAAGCAAGAGCAGAAAGCGACACAGTCTCTTGACTAGAAATTTTCCGCTTTAGCCATTACATGAGGAAACACAGAACAGAGCAGCATGCACTTTCTGCCTCTGGAATAAAACAACTCGTGTGAAAAATTTCTTTAATTGCTCTGCCAAAAGAGTTTTCAAGTGAATAAGTACATAACTGGAAGAATTCAGGAGAACTTTGTCTTATTTTACTCACAACAGTTACCATTTCTTCAGCTTCCCCGAAAGTCAGTCTGGTTTTTGATGCATACGGTTGCTTTAGTATACTTGCTCGAAGATCAACCGGAGCCCTCTCCACCCTTTTCCCCCTTACCAGCTGGGGCACATGCCTGCGGCATCTTTCCCACAGACACCCAGAGACAGCAGGACAGTACCAGGAACCCAAAGAGACACACAGGATCCCGTTTCAGTACATAACTTTTCAGCTTAGTGCTGCAACCAGCGTGCGGGTACAAGTCCACAGGCTGGACACCTGGTGTGACACCCAGGGACGGAAAGGGCTGCGAGGATGTGGGATTTGCTTTCTCCTGGTAGGAGGGTAACCCACGGGGACTGGGTTACTGGGGACTGACTGACCCAGCTGCAGCACGCAAGGACAGATCCGTATCGTGTCCAGCTACTCCCCTTGCCTTGGAAAGAGCGGGTGCCGAGAGGGTCCGTGAGGGCTGGACAGGGAGGGGGAGCCGAGGGAAGTCGCCTTTCTCACCTTGCTCACGACGTTTTGGACGAGGCCGGCTCTGATGCGGTAGTGCCACTCGCGGCAGCCGCACTCGCTGGCGTTGCCCCCCGCGGGGGTGGGCAGCACGGGCGGGGGGAAGATGCTCCCGTTGCCGCTGTGGTTGGCATGGATCGGTGCCAGGGTCCCGCTCCAGTTGCCCTGCCCGTCCGCCTCCCGGCACCAGAAGTCGGGCTGGTCCAGGAGGAAGGAGTCCGAGAACTTGCTGAAGCCGATGACGAGCGCCGGGACCCAGGTGAGCAGCACGAGGGTCCGCTGGTACCGGCCGCCCAGCCCCCCAAGGAAGGGTAGAACCGAGCCGTCGTAGTCGAGGAGCAGCGG